>VCCN01007135.1:0-12104 GCA_006491835.1 Architeuthis dux | reverse complement strand
ATGCACCTTCTCTCTCTTCCTGTCTATGCACCTTCTCTCTCTCCCCTCATCTATGCACCTTCTATCTCTCTCCCCTCATCTATGCACTTTGTCTCTCCCCCCGTCTATGCACCTTCTCTCTCTATCTCTCTGCACCTTTTTTTAAAAATCTTTTCGACTCATTTTCTCTCTTTCGTTGTTCTGTTATGTCTTCTTCCTAGACATTCTTAAAATACTGACCCCAGTTGTGAGCCCATTTCCCAAGTCGTCCTCTTTATCTTTGTTTGACCATATTTAAAGTTCATGTAAATTCTGCATTTTATGATTTTTCTTTGTATTTCTTCAGGCCCTGGCTTGGACATGTCGGCCCTTGTCACTTCCCATGACGAAGATCAGAAATCCTGGTTAAATGCCATTGGTCAAAGCAAAGAATTGGTGACTCTTATGCCCGAATATCTCGTCGTCTGCAGTTGGAGAAGCATCAAAGAAATTTCTTTACTTCTTGGACAGATTTGCTTCCAGGTTCCAGTGGAAGACCCAACACCAATGGAATGCAACTTGGCCAACCAACAGCCCTCCTCTTCGTCTTTGTTAAATCTGCAACAGGTTCCTATGATTTACATTCTTGGTAGAATTTTCTCACATTGAACAAAAACTTAACATGCTTGCTAAAGAAATCTTTTCAGATCTGGCTAATCAAACATGTTCTAGGAGTGTGCTTTGAAATTAGCAATATGATTGAATTTCATGAGTAAAAATGACTCCACTCACCAAATCATAATCCTATCAGAATATATACTGTATAGGTGTGTATTAAGGTATGTAGATAGATCACATATTGAATTTAAATTTGAATTACCTTAAAAATTGTTAAATTTAGAAATAAATTCTGTTTGGTAGAGATTAATGATTTATTATAGAAAGTTTCTATTTTTACTGCATTGTAAATAATTTTTTTTTAAATACAGAAATGCTTTGCATTGGATCCATTACGAAGATGTCATAATGGTCACATTTTTCATGAGTTGTCCAGACGAATCTCATTTTCTTTCTGGAATTCTGAGTTTATTTTGAGCATAGAATGTGTGCTGGTTAACTCCTAGCATAGATATGAAAACACAGACAGACACACACACACACAGTATATCTAGCTGTCCCACAGGAAACTGACAGTTTTGTGGTCCAATTCATCTTGGTAGATGATGGGGGAAAGGGTTAAAGAATACAAATCGATCCTTCACATTAATTAATTTTATATTAATTAATCAAGTACTTTTAGATATTTTTGTACAATTATAGTTTTGGTTAGTAAATCTTTTTTAAGCAATGTTTTTAATTTAATTTTCAATGTTTACTTTATGCCCCCCCCCTCATAAAGTAAACATTGAAAATTACTAGTCACTGATGAAATATATGCTCTAAAAGGGGGTGGCAGTCTGAAAATGTTTGGTAAACACTATTGTAGAGCATCAACCTACTTAAAACAATTAATTAATAAAACCAACCATATATCTTGTTTGTTAATTGAATATTTACCAGCATGTTTTTTCAGAATCACTTTCATCCTTTATATCCCATTGCCAATGTTTTCTGTGCAGGTTTTATCAATTGGAGAATATTTCACAACACAGCTTTTGGAATCGAAGCACCGAGGAGCCTTTGAATTGGCTTATGCTGGTTTTGTAAAGATGTGTGACATGCTCTGGAAGTAAGTGGACCTCCTCCCCACAGCCCAACATATACACACGCACACTTTTTTATTCTCTTTTTATCTACACTGTTATTTTTTGGGGGGAAGGGGGGTTACTCCATTAAAAAAAATATTAGTCACTCAATAGAATCCGTCACATGACCAACGTTTTTTGGAAGCATGATATGTTGGGGGTGATTCAATGCAAATTGAATGCCCTACTAAAATCTTTAATGGGGTCATTTTTTTAAAAAGAATTTTCAAAAAAACAAAAAAAACGTTTTTTCTAGACCTGATAAGGAGTAAATGTTTAAATTTGTAGCCCTCTATCTCCACTGGTGCAGCCTGTATGTGTGATACATACATAGATAGTAAGATAGACCAACTTAAAAACTGGAGAAACCTATGTTTTGGTTGATGGTTTCTAATAGTCGTCATGGCAACCCCAGGAGTACTTTGATCATGTGATAGAAAAATACCAAAACATCAATTGATTTAGATGGGTTCAAAATCTGCTTGCAAAGGGTCGCTTGATATTGTCTCAAATTCTACGATCATGATGATGATGATGGTAATTATGATGGCCTAAAGTGGCCATTTATTGCATTGAGTTGTAAAAGTTGCTGTCAGGGTTGATTTTTCTGAATAAATTGGGTACAACAGAGTGGCGTAACAGTTACTAGTATGGAAAACTAAATCGGCAGACCGAGTTCAAGTTTCGATCAAGGCTGTTTCCATTCACTTTGCACTAATGCCCTAGGGCAAGGCATGGATCCACTTCTCTCCCCAGCTATGGGCAAATAGCAGTGCTGTTGGAGCCCTTTAGGCAGTCCATCTAAGAGAAGGTTACCAGACAGAAAAACCTACAGCTTGGCAGTCGCCTCAGCTTGTCCCAAGCAGCAGAGTCTACAGGAGTCAACAATGCAATAATGTAACTAAATTTAATTTTTTAAATATTTTTAAGATAACATAAAAATTTCTATTTTTTATCTCCTTTTTAATAGGAGCCCTATTGTTGTCCTTCACAAATTGCCTGGTCAGTGGTTAGAGGAAATCATGGTCAGCATAAACAGTGAGGATGACCAGTCACGACTGTGTGCCACAAGACGTAGTGCAGGGATCCCCTTCTATATTCAGGTAATATTTGTCTTACAGCAAAACCAATATTCATAATTTCAATTTTGTCTCGATATGATGAACTTTCTTCAGATTTGGGGGTTTTTTTTCACTTTTTTTTCACTTTTTCTTCACTTTTTCTTCACTTTTTCTTCACTTTTTCTTCAGTGTTAGAATGTAAAAATGATTGTGATAAAAAAAATTAAGATGAAAAACTAGTCAAAAATTAATAATGACAATGCTTCATCCAAGAAATTCAGACAACTTGAGACAATTATATTTACTATTATTAGGTGTAAACAAATAATATGGTGTGGAGAAAATGTAGCTATGACTAAAATTAGAATTTTGTTTGCTTATAAATGTTTGTGGACAATTTATGACTATTACATCTACTACTACCAGTAAACAAACAATGTGGTGTTGAGAAATCTGATGAGAAAAGGTATTGCTATGCTATGACGAGATTTGAATTTCTCCTGCTGGTTGGTCTAAATTGGTAAATTATCATCTATGTCAGACCAACTAATAACTGTAGGATGCAAGTTCAAATCTTATTGGAGGTTACTTATTTATTTCTGTTCAATCTCGTTTACCCATCACATTCGGATATTACACCTGAAGAAGGTTGAAGAATGGATCAGTTGAAACAACACAAACAAAAAGGAGTTCAATCATCCAAAGAACTATTTGAAAGATAAACTAGTTTGAAATTAATAGTAAATTGAGACAACTTAAGACTATTAGATCAACCCTGTATTAATACAGAGGAAGCCGTTTATTTTAATCACAATTAATGTTATCTAATGGATATTTTTATCAAAATCAGTCGGACTCAAACACTTTATTTAAAAAGAATTATTAAATTTTGTATCATTATTAATATTTTTTATAATGTAGAGATGTTTTTAACAATTAATTAAATAACATAAAACTGAATGTAAATTTATAACAATTAGGTATGAACAAAATTGAAAAGAAATTTCAATTGTGTATACGATTTAAAAAATGTATGGTAGACAATGCAGTACATATATATTTGAGTGGAAAAAATAAACAAGATTAAAATGTACCTCAGCTGCACTGTGCAAAAAAGGCATGTTATCTGCAGCTCCCATAATTTGAAATAGTGGTGAATTTAAATAAACAAAAAACAGAATAAAATATATGAAAAATACACTCAGTAAATATTTTTTCATCATTTTTCTATATTTAATTATTCATCCATTTAATAATATTTTTAAATAAATATTTTTTTTTAATATTGAGTGAAAAGAAAATTTTTTTCAAGATAAAAAACCTAAATTATAATTAATTGAATAAAACTTAAAATTTGCTGAGAAGAAAAATATTTTATTTAATTTTCCTGTCTTTTTAAATCCCAAAGTTCCAGCACTTCCGGAATATCTTTCTAAAAAGGGTAAACATAATTAATATCTCTATGAAATTAATCTGTAAAATGTGTAAAAATCAATGAAACCATGAATATATAAATAAAATAAATCATCAAATTAATAATAAGTGGGGTAGGAATTTGTATCCAAAATTTTATTAAAATTGAATAATATGCTGATTTTTGTCAGATTTTTAAATTCCTCAGGTGTCAATTTCACACTAAAAATTTGTTATCATTTTTGTTCATATCTAATAACAATGAATGTAAGTTGTTCTAATTTTTATATCCTTGGCTTAATATTATCAACTGGTTATTGTTATCTAAAAGACCCTGACCCAAAGTGGCATCCTCTGTATTTAATACCAGAATCTCAAACCAACATGAGTTATTTAACTGTTTTCCAGGCTATCGTTTCGTCTGAACCTCCGAGCAGTGGACGACCATTTTTCAAGCAGACCATGAAAAACTTGCTGAAGCTTGCCACTGATAAATCCTCCACAAGCAGTCGGGTAAGGATTTTAAATGAGGTTTTTGTGCAATGGTTTTTTGGGTTTTTTTTAATAAGGCATCTGATTTCCGATTTGAAGTTCATCAAATTGGAAATCAGATGAAAAAAGATTTGTTCTCAAATCTTCTGCTTCCATTCACATTGAAAAACCTTCCTCCTCAGACAACTTTAAAACATAAAGGATCAAAGTAATTCCAAAATGGTTGTTACATATGAAATGTGTTTTTTGAATAGTATAAGAAAGGATGATATAAACAACAAATGGTAAATATTTAATCAAAATATGACCCATTTGAAGCAATAAGCAATAATGATAATATGTCATCTCTTTAAAATTCTTTAGGTTTAGTGGTCACAAAGTCAGTAAAAGCACAAATTATAGCTTCACTGTTATTGAACCTTTTATTATGGATATGAAGGTGAAAATGCTTGAAAAGATGATAATCTGTTGGAGAAATGTCAGAAATATGGAGGATGCTACAAGATATATCCCAATTCTCTAAGCTTAGAGGTGTGTTCTCTAAATTGTGGAGCATTTCAATTATGAACATGTGGGACCCACTTTTCCACCTTTCCTATTGCCTTGAAATAATATAATAGTTGCTGTTGCTAAAGAAAGTGCTTGAATTGTTGTTCGTGGGATCGCTGTCCACTGCTATCGATAATTCTTCATCATTAAGAACAGGTTTGGGCTTCTCTTAAGGTTTATTATTGATATCTATATTTCAATGCTGAACTGTTCGTACTGTAGTAGCGTTCATTCCAAATGCTTTGTTGATGTCATCAACAGCTTTAGTAGCATTATGTTCTAAATTGAACTTGAAAATTAGTCAACTTCTTGTGTAGACCCCATAGCTGTTAAGGGCTCAAAATCTTTCAATAATGACAAATTATATCTCTATTTACATTAGTAAATCTTTCACTTTTAGCATTATTCTCTGATGTAAAAAAATGATATGTTATTTGTATCAATGTAATATCATGTTTATGTATCACAGGTAGTATTTATAAACCATATATCATGGGTAGGTTTTATCAAAACTTCCATTCGCTCTCATGATTTCATACATAGTGACACAGAAAATACTAAAAGCATATATAGGTAGTAAGCAGATACCCAAATTTCCATAATACAATCAGAGTGTGAACAAATATAATTAGTGTTAATTAATCATAAATTGATTATTTTTTATCTATGTTGTTCTAGAAAGTTTATGCAAAATATTAACTTCAGATACATGCCTAGAAGGTACAAAGGTTGCAATTTGGCACCGCTTGTAGAAGAATTTGTAAGAGCCCACTTTTAATGCTCACAAATGAATGAAAATCACCAGAGAAACATTTGTGCTTGAAAGTAGAATTTTGAAAATTAAGCACTGAATTTAATAATGTATAATTCAATAATGTTAATTTAGGAGTCAGAGATATCATAAAGACCATTAGAACACTCAAATGGCAATGGGCAGGCCATGTTGCAAGAATGTCAGACATGACTTATAATGTGGATCCCCAGAGATCATATGCAAAATTGTGGCCGATAAAAAAAAATAATGATGGTGTGACGATTTGGACAAGCTCAGAAGATATTGACACTGTGACACCCATGATTGAGATCTGGCAAATCTTGGGGAAGGACTATATCCAATGACAGACGTTAAAAGGCTGATGATGATATTTGCCACAGATGTTAAAACCTATATATTAGCGGAGATAGGTAGCCGTCTTGGGTAAGATGTTCATGAAGGGGCCTGATTCTAGAAATTCTAGGAATAGGCAAGCTAGTGCAGCCACAACCACCTCCGCAACCATCAGAATCAAAAAACCACACAACAACCCACTCCCACCCGATGCCAGTGTATACGTTATACCATGCAATGACTGCAACAAGGTTTACATTGGCAAAACATCGAGGCCACTCAAAAAACAGATATATGAACACAGCCGAGCTCTCAAGCTTGATGACCACCTAAACGCCATAGTCACTCACAGATACACACACAACCACAATTTTAACTTACATAAAACCCACATCATAAAACATACATAATCCCAGGAAATGACAATGCATCGAGTTTGTGCTCATAGCCGAATGCAAAACCATACACCAAAGACCTGATTACTTCCAACAGGCAACACCGTTAATTAAAATCATACTCACACAACATAAAATCAGTCATAGACAATCACATACACACACAAGGTATCAGATAGAACACAGGTCACACCACACACTGTTATCCACAATAGACACCCACCCACATATGTATATATGAATATAAGCACATACCTACCCTGCTACACACGCACGCACACCTCTTAGTGATACACAAACACCCACATACGTACTGACAATTTCTATCTACACACTTATAAGTTAAATCCACCAGCCAAACACTGCCCCCATCAAAGCAGCTACCATCTAACACCCCAGCGCCACCCACTCCAAAACCAACACATTGACCCCTTCAAAAAAAGTCACTCCCCCTTTAACAGACCAAAGCTTTTTAGCATATAATACACCAAACAAGTCTAGTCTCATTCACTGCACACCACATGGATATATATATTATATGTGCATGTTTGGTTAAATACAACTGACAAGGAAAACCATTTAACCTTTTTGGTTAATCTTGTTTACGCACAAGAGAATGTATGTTCGGATTCAATGTATATATTCGAACGATGTATTAGCTTTTCAGCCATTTTCGAGATCATGAAAACTTTGTTTGCACAGTTCAAATAGTGTCCAAATTAATTCTGTTGTGTCCCATTAGTTGGCGTTGCAGGACAAGTGGTGGGCGAAGGCATTATTTGTTAGAAGGGGGTTTCAGATGTTTAGTTATTAAACATATTTAAAACACCCTGTCAATGGCCGAAAGAGATTTTGTTGAGGGTTTTTAAAATTTTATTAGGAGCGCTTCCATGATGGCCAGCCTTTTTTTGCAGTGGATATGTTTTATTATGCATGTGTTGTTAACGAGTATTTGGTGTATGGGAATTTGGAGAGGTGTGTGTTTGTTTAAGTGGGTTCTTATAGCGCTCTGATCAGAGAAGCGGCAGGTAAGGCATCTAGATAGAATAGTAGTTGTTTGTCCATTATTTGAATTCAATTGTGGATGGGAGACCCAGTCTCCTAAAGGACAAGTAAATTTGTATACAGCATTAGTTTGAGTTATAGGTTGTTTTTTTGTTTTTTTCGTAGGCAGGGTTTGTTGTTAATGACGAGGTTTGAGGTTTTTGTTTGTTATAGTAGATAATTAATTTAATGCAATTATCTGGTTCAACGGCATAGGTGTATTATACTTTTCAATGTAGACTCATCTTGTTTATAGTTTTAGTGCATTTGGTTACAGTAAAATAAATTTATGATTTTGTTTTTATTGTTGTTGTTTATGTTAATTGTTGTGGAGTTTATTTAAGGCTAATTTTATTTGTTTGTCAATGATGTAGTTGGGGAAGCCGTTGTTTATGAGTGTTTGCTTGAACTTTCTAAAAAGAAAGTTCTTTAAGGAATATTGTGCTAGAAGAAGAGATTAATTTTGAATAAAATTCTTAATGACAGCGATTTTATACCTGTGTGGGCATTCACTTTTGTAATTGAGATGGCAGAATTCTTACTAGTAGGTTTTTTGTAAGCAGAGATGGTGAAGGTTCGGTGGTTGGCATCGACAAGAACATCAAGAAAAGGGATTTTATATTTTATGCTAAGTTCGTGAAATTAAGGAAATTAAGTTATTTTCGAAGGACAATTTAAGCTCATTTATATCCTCCAGGATGTTAGATAAGATAACAATGTTGACGACGTAACAGACATATATAGTAGGTTTAGGCAATGTTTCAAAAACCGTAAACAACATGAGACATGTAAAAATCAGAAAAAGTAGGACCAATGGGGACTACCCATACTAACACTGTTGGTCTGTGTATACATGTTTCTGTTGTGATCGTAAAAAGGAACGTAGTAGTTTAGTAGTAGTTTTTGGAGAATAGCAGGTTTGATTTTGGGGGATGATAAGGAATTGTGTACCAATGTTCCCATTAATGAAACTATTGATATCATTTGCCAATGTGTATATAAACACATTGGCAAATGATATCAATAGTTTCATTAACAGGAACATTGGTAAACAGATTCTTGGCATCCAGTGACCTTGGGAGGGTTCGATTGTATTTGTAGAAATATCTTCGGTAGAATTTATGTCTAATAAATAGATGGGAGATAATATCGTTAAGTGGTAGATGGGGGTGGGAAATTAGTGGTCGGAAGGGTGAACCTTTTTTACATTGCCATATAAATATCCGAGTTGGATTAATGAATTTATGTTGTTCTTCAGTATGTTTGTGGGATTTTTCTTCAATTTTGTAAATTTGGTCTGGTTATCAAGTATGGATTGATTGGATCCAAACATACGTTCTCTTGTGCGTAAACAAGAAAGATTAATCAAAAAGGTGTAAAGGTTTTCCTTTTCCGTCGTATTTAACCAAACCTGCATTAATGAAGGATTACTGCCCAAATACATTATATATATATAATATTCCATATTGAAACAAGAATGGTCGAAGCTGACAATGTTCGTTTCACTGCTTCTCACAGCTATATATAATATATAACTGCTTGTGTAAATAAATGTATAATAATGTCCATTTTTGTTATTTTATAGGTCCATGCTTTAAATATTTTAAGGTCTCTCTACCGAGACACTCGACTGGCAGAAGATGTGGCACCATATGTGGCTGATGGGCTTAAAGCTGCAATTCTGGGCTTTTCTTCCAATCTTTGGGCAGTAAGTATTTATGTATCTGCCTGGTTCATAAGAGCTAATAAAATGACTGTTTTGTTTGCTGTTGTAGGGAAATGCTAATAAAACGGCTCATTCATTTTCAAATTGGTGTATTTTGCAAGGAATCGTCTTTATTTTTCAAGAGGAACCCGTAAGCCCGATATTTCAAGCTTGAGTGCTATTTTACTATATACCACAAAAAGAATGATGGGATTGCTGAACAAAGATGCCTGCACCAAAGTTTTGATGTGTTTTGTACTTGATTTTTTTGTTAATTTTGCAATGGATGAGACCAATAAAAATGCTCCTAGTTCTTGTGGCGAAATATTTGGTCTACTTTACAAGAAGTGTTGCAAGCACTTGAAAATAGTGACAATTTGATCAGGATTATCTGTTAGAAGAGCTCAGGAAACATTCCTGTGTATTTTATGCGTCATTTGTTGTTGGTTTTTTTTTCTGATATGAATGGAGGTAGTTAGATGATGCAAAATTTGAGTTTTCCCCTCAGGTGCTCAGGTACTGGGTACCCAGTACCTGAGCACCTGAGGGGAAAAACTTCAAGAGGAACCCGTAAGCCCGATATTTCAAGCTTGAGTGTTTTTTATGGGTTTTCCATACCAGCTGCTGTACCGCTTGGGCTACAAGAGCCCTACCGCTGACAGAAGATCAAATCTAACCCTTGAACTTAGCCTTCATTCTTCCGATCGTTTGGCACCATATTTTGTGATGTTATTATTTTTATTTCTGTGTACACTAGTAGTATTAGTAGTAGTAGTAATATTAACTTGAATTCTTATTAGATTGAACATTGTCAACCTTTATTGATTTTTTATTTCCAATCTTCACTGTTTACTCACTGCTGTAGATTGACTGTCTGATTAGTAGCGATTTAAAGGAACTAAAATTAAGATGAAAGAAATACAAAAGTTAATAATGATTGACAATGCTTCATCTAATAAAAATTCAAGATAATTGATCACCACTACCCACAACATTGGTTTAAATACTGTTGCTGGGTTTAGGTTATTCATGTGTTCTTACATTTATATATCTTTTGCATCCCGGTCATTATGCGAATTTTAATCAAAAATTTTGCTTTGAGAATATTTTTTGAGTCAGATATTAATATTATTTTTTTTCAGATCCACTGCAAAACAGACCCTAAATTATATCCTTTGTAATTACAGTTTCATTTTAAAACTGTTTGAAATGTTCAAGTTTTCTGCTTTCATTTGTCCGTAATAAGCAGCAGCTTAAATAATAATTAAATAATTGTTAGGGTTTAATGACAGGATTTACTGAAGTGAGATAAATAATATACTGAAGACTAGAGGGTCTTTTGATTAAATTACATTTTTATAGATGTATTCTTCTCTTTTAGCAACTTTACATAGACTTTAGTAAGATTTGACCCCAAAAGACTACCTTCAGTTCTTATTCATCTCCGTTCAGAAAATCTGCTTCCTTCCATTCAGTAATTTTTTGCCAATAGAACAGTGTAAACAATAACATTTACTTTTAAAAATATCCCATGTTTATTAATTAAATGGAAAAGTAGTTTGGGGCTTTTTTCTTCCTAACAAAAACAAGGAAAAGCTTAAGAATAATGTACATTTCCTCTTGGCAAATCACAGCGTAATGTTGAAAAAACTCACAATAAAATAGAAGAATATATCTTTAAAACGGTGTGATTTTAATCAGAAACCCTAAAAAAAAAACTCCTATCATTATAATATTTATCTCTATCCGGCTTCATCCGACAAATCCCCCAGGCAAATCGCAGTATAAGGCTGATAAAGCTCACCAAAAAGGTTACTAATGGAGTAGTATCACCAAAAGCCTATGTAAAGTTACTAAAATAGAAGACTCTATTTTTTTTTTAAATTTAATTTTAAACAGAAATTACAAATAAGACTCCCATCTGTATGAATGTATCGGAAAATCACAACATAATTTCATGTCAATTAGTAAAAGTTACTAAAATAGAAGAATATATCTTTAAAAAGGTGTAATTTAATCAGAAAATCTTTTTTTTTGTTTTTTGAAAATTCGCCCTCAAAATAGGTTTATTGTAATTACGATGTAAGTTTGTGCCAAATTGATCCCTGGAGTTTGTGTCCAGCAGCATTCTCACTTGCTTTTTGAAAAAGTGGACTATTTAGCGATCACTGCCCACCACCACTGTTTAATTCACTAGGTAAAAAGAAGCATATATAGGTGGCAGTGATTCATAATTTTGCTTGGAATGCTAGTATTGTTTTCAGCTGTTGATGTGGTCTCTATTTTACATTTTGATTTTGGAAAAAATCATCCATTCGACTTTTCTGCTTCTGCAGGTGACCAATTCTGCTACTCTTCTGTTAAGTGCTTTGATGACCAGAATATTTGGTGTCAACAGGTCCAAATTGGAAGGAAATGTGTCTCGTAAAAATTGGTGAGTCTAAAATTCTTTTTTAGCATCTCTTGACTTCAGAATAGGAATCTTAAAACAATTCTCTTGATTTGTTTCTAATTCACGTTATATCTCACAATCTGTTCATAGCAGTTTGTTTTGATGTCTGTGATGTTTTGATGTTTGTTTTGATGTCTGTGTAATATATATATATACACACACACACACACACACACACACAC
>VCCN01007134.1:94497-105528 GCA_006491835.1 Architeuthis dux | reverse complement strand
GGAGTGTAGTGTAAATATGGAATGTTATTGGTTACATGTCTTATCCGTACATGTTTCGAAGGACTTTCATCATCGGCGGATTGGGTATAGATCGAAGTTAAGTCTTTTAACAACGATGCAGTGTTGGTGAGATGTCACCAAGCGTGGAAGGTTGGACAGAGTGTAAGTCACTCATGTTGTCAGTATATAAGAAATCCGAGTAACGTTGTTGATTATATTTTAATCAAAGAATGCTCAACATCTGAACAAGTTAATATTAGAATTAAAACTATCATTTGATCGGTACCTTGTAGCAGAGTGAAGGGCATGTAACAGATAAAGCATTCGTTGCATGGTAGTATAAGAAAGAAAAAGGTGACTCATACAAATTTTGATTTTAAGTAGGTCACCAGGGAATGAGGGTATCTATGGGCAACGGGTAGATTGGCTGGATAGAGGAATGGGGAAGTTATTTTGGAGGGATATCAGTTGGCAGAACGAAGCCGGACATGACATACCTGAAATGTCTAGGACCAGGCGTTGGGATTACTACGATGAGTAGGAGTTGACCACGGTAATGATGAAGACGGGTGACTGAAGATGGGGTGCGAAGATGGGGTGCGAAGGGTAGATGTAGGAAATAGTGGTTTACTTTGTTCTTCTCATTTTATCGGGCAGTTTCCAAAAACTGCAAATAAATCGAATTGCTAAAAACACCTATTCTTCGCATTGCCTCGTTATCTTTCGAGATGACCCATCTTCCCATTTTCAGCGGTGACCCGAAGAACCAACTACTGAAGTCTCGTCAAGTACCGGAGTTTTCACAACGGTGGTGCAGCACACTAATGCATCATGGTACAACCTGGTAACACTTGAATTCCTGTTCTGACAAGTGTGGTCAAGCACGAAACACAGTGTTACCAGGTGCCGTTAAGGCTTATATAGCCAAACCCCAGGACAAAGTCAGAGTTGGCTTTACTTTCCTATGTAACAATCCTCACCAAAAATAGAGGAGTAAACAGACATGTAAAATCCTCGCTTCATTCAGGACGGTGGGCGTAGAATGGAGTGAAAGAGAGGTCGAACAAGGGACAATGTTATCGTATTTCAAATATCCAGACCATTTCTGACCGAACGAAAAGGGATGCAAGTAGAACCTCTGAGTTAATGATCTGAATGTGTTTCTGATCACATTTATATATGTATTCCCTGGTCAAATCCACATCAGCACATAACGACGTGTCCATACTTGGTTTCATGATTCGTGACGTCTCGTGTCCTCATTTAATCACGTCATCTTACCGAATATGAGAGACGTGTCCCTTATGTTGCGGAATATATTACATTAGGTATTGGAAGCTTTATCATATGTCTCTTCAACTTGCGTCTAATTGATCATCTTGATGAAATTTGTTTTGTGAAAAACTCCTTTAGTTTAAAGGGCTCTCTGGATTGGAGATGGGTATTGTTGTTTTGATTATTACATTTCGGTCGCTAGGTTCTCCAGTCTTCCTCAGATATATGTCTCATCCGGTAATTTAAGTTTTGTTTGGGATTCCTTGTTTGTCTGAAATTCTGAGATTAACTAAATTCATTATTCCATACATTCAGAAGTTTATCTTCATCATTATTATTTTTATCACACTGTTTCCGAGGATTTGTTTTTTAACGTTTCTCTTGTTATCTGAATTCTACGATGTAAAATGATTTTTTCATCATTAAGCTAATTGACAAACCTACATGTATAAAGAGGAAGCCGCTTATTGTGATCACTTTGGGTCTTCTAGATAACAATAACCGGCTGGTAACATTAAGCAAAAGCGGAAAATAGGACGACTTAACCATAAAAAATGTATCGCATCATAGGGACTGTCAAAAATGTATCCCATCATAAGGACTGATTTGACATATCACCGCTAAAGAAGCTAAGTTTTTTTTTACTTTCGTACTAAACTGGCACGACAATGATGTTTTTATTAAATCAAGTATTGTAAATCATTTTTATTAATTTTTGACTGCTATTTACACTCATCTTAATTTTTAGTATTTTTTAAAAAATCTCATCGTGTAAAATGGTTTACAATAAACGAATAATGATTTCAGTAAGGCCGGCACGGCAGTGTTATTGTTTTATTCGTTTATTGTAAACCATTTTACACGTTGTGATTTTTTTTTAAACTACTAAAAATTAAGATGAGGGTAAATAGTAGTCAAAAATTAATAAAAATGGTTTACAATATTTGAAAAAAAAATAATAATTGTCTTTTACTAAAACTCAAACAGTCATTGTCATGCCATCTTAATACAAAAGTTTTAAAAAATGTTAGCTTCTTTAGCGATGATAGGTCAAATCAGTCCTTACGATGTAATGCATTTTTTACGGTTAAGTCGTCCAACTTTGCCGATATTTGTTTATACAATATCCTCATTTGCTTATCTGAATCAGAAATTTAATTAACGCTTTCAATTTTTATTATCAAAAACGTACTTATTCTTAGCTAAGCTTATTCGGTAATGAATTATTTCCAAATGACTCTGACTCGTTTATTATCTGTATAGTCCTGCTTTGATAAGCAGTAAACTATTTTTATAACAAATTTAGTAAAAGTATTTGTTATGTAATTACATATTGTCTGTTTTATTAGGTAACATTTATCTGCTGTTTATTCGAATTTGGTATTGAATTGATTCGACACACCCCAGCACTAGCTTTTGCCTATTGTTGGAGAAAGCTTTTAAGTGTACTTGAAGTTTATTTATACTTAAATTATGTGAACGGATGACGCGCTCTGCCTTCATTCGACCACGTGTAATATTAACTTGTCACCTCGATGTGTACCACCGTAAATGTATGTGGTCAAGCCACGCTGTTGAATGTATTACGTTAAAGACTTATACATGCATTTAATATAGGCTTTAGCCGAGAATATTCAAAATGAGCCTCGATGAAAAGCAATGAACGTCACTAACGACGAAGAATTATATCTTTAAAATTATTGTTAAATTATTATAAATAAAGATAGAACAAGAATTCAAGCTCTTTCGGTAAACTTTAAAGTTGCTTCTATGGTTATTTCTCGTAATTTGGCTGCGATGGGAAAGGTGAAATGATTGGACAAGAATTGACAAAAAATCTGAAACGGCGTCGTTTTGAGGTGTGAAAGTAGAACAACATTGTTGTTTATTTGCAACAATAGCAAATGGATCCTTTAGGAAAATCATAAATATATATACAGTGAGGCGAAACAAGTATTTGGACACTTACAAAATATTCATTTTATAAACTCCCGATGCACACATTTACTTTAAATGCACACAGGTGATGTATTTTGATATAAAATTAAGAATTACTAATAAACAAAATATATATTTCCAAACATACAATGCAGAATAAAATATAAACAAAAGTGACGGTGGAAAAAAGTATTCGGAGACATTGATTTCATGTGTTAATACTTAGATGCATAGCCCCTGTTTGCAATTACTGCTAGGAGACGTTTTTCATAACCCTTCACAAGCCCACCGCAACATTCTTTTGAAATCTTGGCCCACTCTTCCTTGCAAAAGACCTTCAAATCTTTCAAAAGTTGTATCCACTGTGTGAATTTAAAGTAAAGGTGGGCATCGGAAGTATATTAAATGAATATTTTGTAAGTTACCAAATACTTGTTTCGCCTCACTGTATTTTCTCTAAAAATCCGACAATTTGTGTCGTACACCCTAATATTGGTTATCGAATCAAGAGACGGATATATCTGGAAAAAAAGAAGAAAACAAACAGACACTATAACATAACCTCGTTCCACGTTTCGGGTCTTTTCCGTTAGTCTCAACCACATTAAATAATTATAGCTATTACAGTTCAACGTATTTTTGCTTGCTAAATAAATGCAAATGAAAAAAAAGTGAAAGCCCCCAACACAAATTAACATTTGCCCTGACTGACTAACCCTAACCCATAACCCTAACCCTATCTGATTCAGAAATATAATTAACGCTTTCAATTTTTATTATCAAAAAAGTACTTATTCTTAGCTAAGCTTATTCGGTAATAAATTATTTCCAAATGACTCTGACTCTTTTATTATCTGTATAGTCCTGCTTTGATGAGCAGTAAACTTGTCGGTTTTATTAGGTAACACCTATCTGCTGTTTATTCGAATTTGGTATTGAATTGATTCAATACATCCCCGCATTAGCGTTGGACTATTGTTGGAGAAGTGTACTTGAAGTTTATTTATAGTTAAATTATGTGAACGGATGACGCGCTCTGCCTTCATTCGACCACGTGTAATATTAACTTGTCACCTCGATGTGTACCACCATAAATGTCTGTGGTCAAGCCACGCTGTTGAATGTATTACGTTAAAGACTTATATATGCATTTAATACAGGCTAAAGGATACCGAGAATATTCAACATGAGCCTCAATGAAAAGCAATAAATGTCACTAATGACGAACAATTACATCTTTAAAATTATTGTTAAATTATTATAAATAAAGATAAAACAAGAATTCAAGCTCTTTCAGTAAACTTTAAAGTTGCTGCTATGGTTATTTCTCGTAATTTGGCTGCGATAGGAAAGGTGAAATGATTGGACAGGAACTGACAAAAAATCTGAAACGGCGTCGTTTTGAGGTGTGCTCATCACTGTTTATAACAAGCCAGTTCTGAAACTCGGCATTACTTGTGATAAAAAATGGATCCTTTAGGAAAATCATAAATATATATATAGGCGGAACAAGTATTTGGACACTTACAAAATATTCATTTAATATATTATTGCCTATTGTTGGAGAAGTGTACTTGAAGTTTATTTATACTTAAATTATGTGAACGGATGACGGGCTCTGCCCTCAATCGACCACGTGTAATATTAACATGTCACCTTGATGTGTAACAGCCGAGTTGCCAAAATGTCCATATTATTTTTATTCACATGTATTGCCATAATTATTTAATGTGGTGTGGACCAACGAAAAAGATCCCCTCGTTTCTCCTGAAAAGAGTAAGTGAACATTTAAAACGAACTCAAATGATATCATAATATTTATTTTACGACATCAAATATTTTTCTTTTTTCATTACAGAGAAATATTAACAAAAAATAGACTTTGTCCCAATAACCGCCTGTTGCTGTATTTGCGAGTTCTTCTTCGTTTTTAGTCTTTCTTCATTTTTTATTTAGTCGCCATTTTTTTTACAGTAGTTTTAAATCATCCTCCATTGAGCAACAAACGGTTATGACGAATTATCAGACGACCTCACGAAAAAATAAATTAATAAAATTGCTGACACAACAAAATGTTTGGAAGTTTTTACAATTCATTGTTTTATCTTTTATTTTTTAAGTTTACTATTTTTTTTTTTATTCCATGACGTTCTTTTCAACAATTTAAAACTTGAAGAAGATACGTCTTCCTAACTTGTGTTTCGCCAGAAAAGATTCGCAATTGTAGCCAACTTCACCGAAAGTTACCACTTCTGGGCACACTCGATTGGCACAGGTTAACAATTTCCCCACCTGAAAGTAAAAAGGGCAAAATATACTATCTTTTAATACAAAACATGTAATTAAGCAGCAAAAATGGAGATGGGCAGGGCACATAGCGAGAAGGAACAACAGATGGAGCAAAAGGCTAACCAATTGGTTCCCGTAGGACAGTAAACGCAGTAAAGTCATTAGAATACAACAAACCACTTTGTTTAGCCTTTGTAGATTATGAGAAAGCATTTGACTCGGTATAACATACGGCAGTCTTCAACTCAATACGAGAACAAGGTGTTAACGAGATTTACATACAAGTCATTCAGAATATATACGGAAATTGCATTGCAATAATTAGACTACATAAAGATACAAACAAGATAAATATAGAAAAAGGAGTAAGACAAGGGGATACAATATCACCTAAAATATTTACAGCGACCCTTGAAAACGTCTTTCGGAAAACAGACTGGGGGGAGAATTGGAATAAACATAGACGGAGAATATTTAAACCACTTGAGTTTCGTCGATGAAGTTTCCATAACGTCAGAAGCACTACAGAGCATGTTGACAGATCTATATAGGGAAAGTAAAAAAGTAGGCTTAAAGATGAACAGAACAAAGACAAAAGTAATGTTCAATGATAAAGTCCAAAAAAAGATCATAAAGATAGAGGGATAGGCTCTAGAAGGGGTCGATAAATACATTTACCTAGGACAGGTAATAAAGTTAGAAAAAGACTATGAGGGTGAAATAAAATGACGCATAACGATAGGTTGGAAAGCATTCGTATGAATAGAGACATTCTGAAGAGCACCTTGCCAATGTGCTTAAAGCGTAAAGTATACAACAGCTGCATAATACCAGCCATGACTTATGGATGCGAAACATGGAAATTAACAAAACGAACTGAAAAACAACTTAGAATCGCACAGAGGGCGATGGAAAGAGCAATGTTAGGGATAACTCTAAGATATAGAAAAAGATCAACATGGATCAGAGGGAGAACTAGAGTGAAGGATATTATACAAATAATTAAGCAGCAGAAATGAAGGCTGATCACCTAGCAAGAAGAGATGACAACAGATGGGGGAAAAGACTAACCGATTGGTGCCCATGAGACAGTAAACGAAGTAGGAAAAGACCAGACACAAGATGGAGGGACGAGATAGAAAGGTTTGCCGGTAAGACGTGGCAGAGGTTAGCACAAGAAAGGCCTTTGTCTAGCAGCGGACTTATGACGGCTGATGATGATGATATTATACACTTATGAGTGCGAAAATGGTTTACAAAATGCATATGCAGGCACACCTCATGACACATCTAGTTTACAACGGTTTTAAAGCCTTGAGCATTTGTAGTGTTGTAATAACTATTATAATTTTTCTTAAAGGTTTCCCCATCTGGCGAGAGTAAGTTGTACTCTGGTAAACTATCCATGGTCTACAACTCTGATATTTAATCTACATTTGTTTACTTCAACAGCATGCCCATATCATATCCTGTTACTCCATTGTACCTTCTTCTAGTAAAGAATACTTTATGGTTGACTGATTCAAAATAATTTTAAACATTTCAATTGAGTCACTCCGGTCTCTCCTATTTTCTAATGTTGTTTAAACCTCACTTTTTATTAAGTTTGATTAGTTTTTACTTTCATCCTAATTTTTGTTGTTTTTTATACAACTGTTTCTATGGCAACGAATAACAGCGCAATAGAAGCAGTGGCCCGAATTAATAAGTGGTATAAAAACTACTAAAATTAGGATGAAGGTAAAAACTAGTCAAATTTAATAAAAAGTGGTGTGTTACAATATTTCATCCAATAATAATAAAGATTGATTTATAAAAGTTGTATAAAAACAACTAAAATTAGGATGAAGGTAAAAACTAGTCAAATTTAATAAAAAGTGGTCTGTTACAATACTTCATCCAATAATAATAAAGATTGATTAAACCTATTTAATCTGCAGTTATAACTCATATTCTGACGTTTTTACTGTACAAAGTAAGTAAATATTTAAATTTTCAGCCCTCTAGCTCCATTGGTGCGGCCTGGGTGCATGAAACATACATAGCCAGTCAGCTAGCCTGCCAGAAACCTACAGAATTGCCCATAAATAAGTACACCCCAACCACTTTTTAATAGAAAGCTAATTGTCTTCTAAACCAAATATGGCAGGATTTTATTATTTCTAGTGGAACATTACACAATCAAAACGGATATTATCAGGTATTATTTATGACCAAACTCTACAGCATTGAAACTGTTGCCAAAAATATGAATATGTGGCCGTCCAAAGATGAGTACACCACTACGAAAAAATGTTTTCGGCAACAGTTTCAATTACGCAGGGCTGAAAATTTTAACATTTACCCTTTATTATATCTAGAAGAATTCCCTAACCCCACCCAATAAGTTTCTTGGGCGGTTCAATTGCCAATGTAAGTTTATGCTAAATTGGTCCCTTAGTTTGTGTCCGGCAGCGTTCACGCCAGTCTTTTGAAAATTCGGACTTTTTAGTGATCCAATAAAAGTAACTTATTCATTGATCACCCCTTTTTTTCAATGCTGTAGAGTTTGGTCATAAATAATACCTGATAATATCCGTTTTGATTGTGTAATGTTCTACTAGAAATAATAAAATCCTGCTTTGTATTTAGCTTCGGTTTAGAAGACAATTAACTTTCTATTAAAAAGTGGTAGGGGTGTATTTATTTGTGGGCGATACTTTATGTTGTCAGTTTTGGTTAATGGTTTCTAATAACTCCTTACCGATTTGACCACAAAAACCCATCAGAAGACGAAATTCAAATTTATTCATATATTTTTTCATTATTCTCTTTCTTATCCGATTTTCTCCACACCATACAAAAAAGTGTTTATTCAATCAAAATATTCTTTGTTTGGATTCTATCAGTTTTTTCCATCTTGACAGCAAGTTCCGTCGCCATTTTTTTTTGTAAATCAATAAGTAGATAATCTTTTCTTTTTGAATTGCAAAAATAATCATGGTCTCTTCTCTAATCCGTTAGTAAGAATGTGAAATATTTAACGTAACGGATTTAGGTACCATTGTTACATTCGGAAAGAAAAATGAATTATTCGTCTGTCTAAAAAATCAATTATCTTTTAGTGTCCAGATGTGCTGATGTAAGCTATTACGAAGTCAAGGGCCGCCCTCTGTCAAGAGTGACAATGGATACAGCGGCAGTTTTGCTATCCCTGCCTGGAAGAGCATGTAGCCCATGTATTCACACACTCTTTTCTCTGTTGACCATTCTGGCATGACTGGCGATTTCCAACAGGTGCCAAGACTTCGAATGCTGATTTTCAAGGCCGGCCCTCCACATTTGAATTTGTGCTGGACTAAGCTAGCTTAGTGAAAATCTAGTATCGAATGATGATTTTCAAGACAGGCAGATACGCTTTCCCCCACAAGGACGACTAGCGCAACATAATCTTCCCACTTCTTTCAACTAATCTAAGCTTAGTAGATATCTAGTATCGAATGATGATTTTCTAGGCAGGCAGACCTTATTCACGTGGCAAATTAATGTAACACGATCTTTCTACCCGCATTTAGTCCTTGTAAATATCAACTATCAATGGGAAAGTGCAAAGGGAGTGTTAGAGTCATGCCTTCCCGCGGGGCATTAGTGCGAAAGTTATATCAATATTTATTCAACTTAGCTTAGCCTAGCACAAAGCCACATCTGCGGGGCACGCAATGAGAAGCGAACACACTCTACAATGATGTTCCGCTAGACCTGGGGTCGGCAAACTACGGCCTGCGGGTCAGATCCGGACCGCGATGGTATTTCGACTGGCCCGCAAGAAATATTGGGATGCTATGCTTACTTTTTATGTGTCTTTTTAATAGATTCAAATGATACCTTGATTGAAATAAATCGTGACTAAATTGAGTTCTTTGATTACTGCTGGACAAAGGCCTTTCCCATCTCCTTCCATGACGATCTTGATTGTGCTAACCTCTGTCATGTTTTACCGGCAAACCTTTCTATCTCATCCCTCCATCTTGTGCCTGGTCTTTTCATACTGTGTTTACTGTCCCATGGGCACCAATCGGTTAGTCTTTTGCCCCATCTATTATCGTCTCTTCTTGCTAGGTGACGAGCCCATCTGCATTTTTGTTGCTTAATTATTTGTATAATATCCTTCACTCTAGTCTTTGATCCATGTTGATCTTTTTCTCTCTTAGAGTTATCCCTTGCATTGCTCTTTCCATGGCTCTGTGCGATTCTGTGTTGGTTTATATTGTACAGTATCATATATTGTATTAAAGCATTTTTCCACATTTAAAAAAATTAAATGGTTAAAATTCCCTCCTGTTATTCCGTTAAATCGAGGGTTTACTATAAATGTTTAAAATCTTGTTTAACCCTTTATCGGGCACCCCTAAAAATATTTTAGATATCAAAACAACCTTTTTGTATGTTAAACTAGACCTAATTACAAGATGTTTTCAGTTGCAAGATTTTGGAAAAAAAATTTTTATGGGGACAAAACCCTTTCTGATGAAGTGATCATATATGGTGCCTCACCCAAAAAGTGACCAAGAATGGAAAATATAACAACATTTTTAAAAAGTAGAAAGTTAAATAAAACATAGGATTCAATATAATGAATAGATACAAAAATTGATATTGACAAAAAAATGTGTTTATTGTGCAGGCCAAAAACTAATTTAATGGTGTGTGGTATGCCTCAAAACAGTTTCTGTTTTTGTTCAAGCACAAGTGTACTTTGCAAAGCTTGCAGACCACATTGGTGCGGATTATGTTCTCTTTGTGGCTACAATATGTGCATGTGGTCTTCGGGTGATCATATATAGTCACTTGCCCCGTAAAGGGTTAAGTGTGACAACGCCTGGCAAATCTGAATAATTTATTTTTTTTAATTTTAAAACTAAAATTTGTGATTCAAAACTGATATATGAGATTGCCTGCTAGCATCTGCAACGCGTAAAACTAAAATCAATATATTTCTTACATTTGCTGTTTGTCGCATATCGAGGACTCCTGACACAAAGTCTTGCATCAATCAGTTGTAACTATGGCAACTACAGATTAGAAACATTAGAAAATATAACGCACACAGAGAGCGCATACCTCTGTCAACGCCGCACTCTAACAAAAAACTGAATGAAAATAAAATATTTTAAAAACACTATCGAGGGAACTGTAATTGTAAAAATATTGAGTGACTTCCCTTGAAACTTAAATTTAGCCTTTTTTATTAACTTTCTTACCTCTTTTCCTGCAGAGTGATAACATACCTCTCAATCGAAAATGAATTCCTGGATCCGCCCCGCAATTTAGTCACTTCTTCCGTGGCCCATGGCCCACCCATCCACAAGATTTCATTGGAATTCATTGAGGACTTTTGGAGATATCGTGCGGACAGACAGACACACACATGTGAATGCATATACTTCTTCTAACTTCGTTGGTTGGCAGAAGTAAACAACTTCAAGAATGATAGGAACTATTTTCTGCCTAGTTTTTCACTAATAACTGTTAATGAGAGATGTTTAGATG
>VCCN01007129.1:854822-865219 GCA_006491835.1 Architeuthis dux | reverse complement strand
TGTTGTTGTTGTTGTTGTTGTTGTTGTATATAAAGTTAAAACATTTTTAATATCAACATATTATTTAGCTAGTAGTATGATAAAGTCTGTCCTAGCTACATAAATTCATACCGTCATTATTCACGCGTCAAAGGATCTTCCTCGTATTTCTTTGTTCTTACGTCTCCTCCCATCTGAATCGTGCATTCCATCATGAAGGAATGATTCCGGTTTTGATGAATTCTTTGAATAATGTTTATAGTATCTTGGAACTAATTTTGGTGAGGATTGTTCTTGTTACATAGAAAAGTCAACTCTGACCCTGTCCTGGAGTTTGACAAAATATCAACGTCTAAACGATAAGAAGCAACTACGGGAACTTACCAAAGGTCTATAACATTGTATTATTACGCCATAATTTCTCTTTGACTTTTTAACAAGAAATTCAAAAATGCGAAGCTCTTAATATCTCAAAATTAAACAAGTAAAATTTTGAAGAGTCTGCTGTTTAACCTTTTAGTGAAGATTGTTCTTGTTCTTCTTGTTACGGTAGTAAAACAAAGTCAACTGCTAACTTAGTCCTGGAGTTTGACAACATTCCTCATAATCTCATCAAAACAGACAACTATTTCCCCAGCAGATTCCGTTTAGCACCATTGAGGTTTATTATAAGTATTCATATTTCCAGACCTACACCTATTGAATCAACGATGAACTGTTTGCACTGTACTGGTGCTTACTCCTAAATGTCTATGTCCAAAACTGAAATCGTTCTTGAAAATTAGTCTAATTTCTTGGGTAGATATTATTGCTGTTATGAGCTTACCTCTGACAATAATGAATTATATCTCTGTTGTATAGCCATCTTGGTCCGCAGGAGAAAAATCCTGAACCTGGAGACACGAAACTTGTTATAAAAATATGAGGACATATTTTCATGTCATAAGAATACATTGTGTCGTAGCGGAGAATGAAGAGTGGGAGAGAGATAATGGGAGCCGAGAGACTGTTCCCAACAGGGGAACTGGTCCTGTGCTTCCAAGCCAAGCTGCTGTCTTTCAGCGCGTCCTGTGTCTCTCTCCTTTTATCGGGTTTGAACGCCCACGCTGATTTTCCAGCAAGTTCAATCAACATCCTGTTTTCGCACACCTACGCATATGCATTTTTCCTATCACCGGGGTCACTTCAACTTCAGCGCAGGTGTTAGCCCTGAAATAACCTCCAGTGGCACTATATCACAACATCTCTATCTAAATACAATCCGCAAAAAATGCAATTACATTAGTAAATCAGTTACTTTTAGTGTTATTCTCTATGATGTAGAAAAGTGTAACAACCAAATATTTTCAATGATTAATTAAAACTATTTATGCATTCTATTTCATTAAAAAGATTTTCGCGATAGTAATTTAAAAAGCTGCAGTTACGATTCCATATCGAAAAGAACAAACGGGACAGAATATTTGTAATCTTATTAACGATCACTCTTATAATTAAAATTATATGCCTATCAAAATATTCTTACCAAACAACTAAAGGGCTGTTTTATTTTGAATACATGGGTGGATTTATTTATTTCAGCACACTTATGTGGACATGCCATTTTATGAGAGCATATTAGAATCATAACAAAAACATCAATAAACAGATTGGAAGCTTTTATTTATCAGCATGTCTTTGGCACGGAAGTGGTTAGCGAATCCTATAAAGATGATGGCAATTACATGAGAACAAAAACCTTCTTATGTCTAGAAAGGTTACTTCTTTTCCTTTTTCTTTTCTTTTTCTTTACTTTCTTATTTTATCCAGTCACCTATTTCTTTTCTCTCTTTATTACTCATTTTTGTTTCTTACACATTTTTCAATTCCTTCATTTCTTTCCTTATACTTTTGTACTTTTCGTATGTTTGTTCCTTTCTTTTTTTAATTCTTTCCGTTTTCTGTCTCTATATATTTCTCTTTTTTTCTCTCTTTTAATTTGTTCTCAATTTCTTTAATATTTTCTCTTTCAACTTTGTTTTCTTCTTTTCTATCTATTTCATTATTTTGTTTTATCTCTTTGTTATTGCTTCTTTTTTCCATTTCTCTTTCTTTTGTTTTCAACCCTGCCATTTTCTTTAGCATTTTTCTAACTGTTTCTCTTTTTTCACTTTCTTTCGAGCAATTTCTGTCTTTTTCATTTCCTTCTAGCAATTTCAGTCTTTTTCACTTTCTTTCTAGCTATCTACGTATTTTCACTGTCTTTCTAGCAATTTCTGTCCTTTTCACTTTCTTTCTAGCAATTTCTGTATTTTTCACTTTCTTTCTAGCTATTTCCGTCATTTCCACCTTCTTTTCTCTAATTCAAATTTCTCTTTTTCCGCCGTGAGATACTCTTTGAACATTCCTATTTTGTAATAGTTGTTTATATTTCCGTCTGCTTCTCCTTCGTTTTTGATTTCATTTGTCACCATTTCCTACTTCCTTTAAGATTTACCGTCCCTTAAGACCATTCTTCCCCTTTATTTTATCTTGTAATTGCCCAATTCAGCGTCTTCATCTTTCTTCTTGGCTTTGCATATTTCCTTCCTTATTGCAAATGTCTATAGTTATCTCTTCTCTTCCTTCTAATCTTCGTATTGATTGATGGAGCAACGTATTTCTTAAGTGTTTGCCTCCTAGCTAAGCACTGACGTGACATTGGCAACAGAGTCTGGGTTGGTCGATTTTTTTTCTATCGAAAGTTTGTTGGTTGCACAAGTTTGCGCTTATTTCTCCAATGGCTACCCATCGTTATACATTATACGCGAAAAAACTCTTTTGTTTATAATTACATGTACTCAGTCTTCTGACCAAAATTCTGAAAACTAAAAAGCCCCGAATACCAGACATTTTTCTATGGAAAACATGTTCGGCTTCCTGTGCTTTTTTTACCATTAAGTTTATGGTCTATCTGATTCATTCACCACTGTACACTTAGAGCATAATATTATTTATAGTCTTAATTTACCCCATTAAGTGATAGTACTTTCACGGTTCACGGCAAAGACATTACCATTCACAAACAATCGGCTTAATTGTCTACCTTATATACGATAACTGTACTATCATTCGAAATCCGAAAATAAATTACAAAACATGTCTGGTCCCAAGGTTTTTTAATCAGTGATTGTTAAAGTAGGAACACAAGGTACGAAATGTAGCAAAAATGTGCCATGGCACCAAATGTCATATAAATAGTTATAGCTGGCACTACATTACCAGTTGTATTAAAGATTAGTTACGTTTGTTCATTGTATAGCGGCATCATATAATCATGGTGTAGAATACCCCAAACCTTATCGGTGTTTCTGCAAACAAGCCATTGTATTATCTACATTATGCTAAATCACCAGATATGACAGGAGAAACTACTGACTTAGAATTTAATTTCTTTAATTTCGAATAATCAATAATCCTCTGTTAAAGTAATAGTAAAAGGAAAACATAACACAGCTCGTTCTTCTATGGTTGATAGGCCTCGCTTTATTCGAACGTAGAATAGAAAGAGAAAAAAAAAGGTAGAACAAGGTAGAACGATTCTAAATGTCAGCCACGCAATGAAATAAATTATATTTTGAACAAAATGCTTAGTGAAAGAAAAAATCTCAATTGAAAGAGCTAGAAATCTCCCCGAAGCCTCTCTACCGAAACAGTGATTCTTTTGTCTGCAAGGAATCATTTTATATGAAAGCATGTCTTTGAAATAAGAGTGAGTCAAATCACTGATAGTTATAGACGAGCAATCACAGATTATAACTTTTCTCTATTCTTCTTATTTTCCGTTTTAAAATCAATTTAATAACGCATATTGGCTTTTCAAACAGCATAGGAAGCAAAAAGAATTAGAGGAAATAAAGTTTGAAGCAATAAAAATGAATAGCTAAATACGAATCTTTTAGAAACCGTCAACCAAAACTGTCAACATAGGTTTCTTCAGTTTTTAAGTTTGTCCAGCTGGCTAGCTGGCTGGATGGATGACTGGCTATGTATGTATGTATGTATGTATGTATCACGATGTATATCACATCAATGGAGCTAGAGGGCTAAAAATCTAAACATTTACTCGTTATATTTTGTATAGTTTTGAGAGAGGTCATTAATATTCAAATGATTCTTCGGACAATTGAACTTCCTTCTTGTTGTTTCTGTTGAACGCACTCGGAGTTTACACCTGAAGAAGGCTGAAGAATGGATCGGCCGAAACGTCGTGTTTACAACACAGACAACAAGAAGGAGTTCAATCCCCCGAAGAACCATTACTGATTATGTCTATTGTTAACCCCTCCCCAAATAGGGTTTTTCCAATGTTTTAATTGATCACCCATACACAGCATGTTGCCAAAAGACATTAGTCACATGACGGTTTCAATTGAGTAACTAACGAAACCTGTTTTCTGTTTCTTTGTCTTTTTTGTCGATTATTCTCAAAAATCATTGTAACAGCCACATTATTATGCCAGTTATGTCGACAGCTTTTATATCGGCTATCAATATGGCGAAACTGTAATTTCAAGTGTCTAAATTATTTTGAAATTAAAGAAATGAAAATCTAAGTCAATAGTACCTCCTGTCATATCTGGTGATTTAGCATAATGTAGATAATACAGTGGCTTGTTTGCTTCTTTTGCTGAAATGCTGCAATGCCTCATGTATACCTTTGGAAGGGATTCATAAACCCAAAGTTACATCGCGGTGGCAAGTCGTCTGAAATTACAAACGTGCTATTACATTCTTGCGTTTTGATATACAGGGTGTCCCTAAAGTCTGGACACACAGGCAAAATGCATATTTTCAATAAAGAAATTTGAACAACATTTTATTTAATTGAAATATTAATAAATAACATCTTCAATGTGTTTTCCACCATTTGTGATGCAAAGTTCAATGCGCTTTGCGAGATTCACATGAACCCGATGCATTAACTCTGTTCTCCTTTAGCATACCCCAGACAATAAACTCATATTTAATCTTTTGGGCATAAGAAATATAGTTAGTTATAAATAGTGATATTTCCTATGTGTCCAGACTTTAGGGACACCCTGTATAATGTTCAAAGAACAAAGAATCAGTAACTGTTTGTTAATTTAGTTCGAAGAACCAACATACTTTCTTCTAGGAGTGAATATTTCGGAATTAGTTTCTGCATAGCGTTTCTTTTTTTATTTCACCCTTCGGTTTGCTTCTTGATATCATTAACAGATTGCCTATCAGTGCCAGACAAGCTGTAAAACCTAAGCATAGATACAATAGACATTTTAACAGTTCAGCCTACTCTTGTATAGATATAAACTTGTTTTTTTACGCTTCAAATCCCAGCTGACACCTATTTACATTTTATAAAACATTGCACATTTTGAATGTAAGCTAAATGAAGAGAAAATTTTAAACTACCTGTGAAATCAATATTTGCAACATAAAATGCATTGGTGTTCAGGGAAGTAAATATCATATTATTGTTCTCGCTAAAAGAGATACGAAATTTCCAGCGATGCGATAGACGTGGCTTAGTTTAATAATTTCAAGCGGAAACTGTAGATTAGTCTATAAACAACGATAAGTTATCTTTTTTACAGTTTTACCTGTAATCAAAATAAGTTAGGAATCTCATAGAAAATAGTGTCTATGAAATCAATTCGTTGCAAAATGAATTACTTTAGTAGTCATCAGTGCCGTAGACGTCATGTTTGGATTGGGGCGGGGGCACATTTCCATTTTCTCCTAAAAGATTTGATTTTACTCACCCTAATAGGCTTGCAAAGTGCACAACTTGTTCAGCATTCAAAGGCACCGAAGGCTATAGTTTAGTTAGTGCAAAGGGACCCCGATCGTATGCCTAAATTATTGGGGGGGCACGTGCCGCCCAGCGTCTACGGCCCTGGTCATAGAAATTCTAAACAACCTATTTTATCCGCGCCCTTATTGCAATAACCGTGGCTTTGTTTAAGGTTGGTTTGGTGGGAGTTACAGGAGACTGGGGTGTATGAGAGAGACGAAGAGGGTGCACGCTGCCTCTATACTGGCTCTCTGCAAAACAAACGCTATTTTCGCTTTTCACCATTTTTCCCAAAAGCGGGAAAGTGGTGTAAAGCGAAGTTTCAAAAAATAGGAGATACCTCTAATATATTTGTGTCAGTTTAATTCTAACTGCTTTCAAAGATCTTTGACGAAATAGATTTTATTCGAGGTTTCTTTAAATTACTTGTTCATTTTCAACTAATTTCAACACATCTTATACTCACAGAGGGCCCAAGTAATGTGTTTATTTAACATCAGGTGCTCGATGTACCGCCTTTCTACTCGGATCACATCGATAACCAGCGAAATTTATGTAACCCAGCAAACATAGCTCTGGTTAAAAGCCAAAGGTGTGAACTCTCGTTTCTCAGATGTTTGACACCGATACCTTTCTTAAGATCATATTCATAATTCAGCCGTTCTTGGTTGACTCGTAAATCAAGAATATCTCACATTCCTTGACCAATAGCATTGCCAATTCCACAAAGTCTGTGACAGGATAACTCAAAATGAGCTCAAGATTACTTGGTCAGAAATATAAGGTATAATTAGATTATAAATGGGGCTTAAGTAAACCAAAACGAATTTACAGTAGGTATTTTAACGTTTGGAATGAACAATATTGAAATATCTTGCAATACTTTCCAGAGCATCGGAAAGACATCAAGATATAATTGCTCGTCTGAATGGATTGCAATATCTTTAGACTGCGTTAAATTCTTAACTTCCTAACATGTCAGTAACACGAAAATAAACACTATGCTATGTATATTTAATAATTGGAGTTAGATTCAATAATAGTCCTAATTCCATCACAATCAATAATAACTTCCATTTACAAATTAAACAGTGGCGGTGTGCAGTGATCACTAAAAAGTCCAGATTTTCAAAAAACAAATTGAGAGACCAATTCAGCATGAACTTCCATTGTAAATTGAATCCCCCACATTAAAAACATTTTCAAAAAACAAAGAAATACATTTTCCCTACTAGTATATGTGCAGAATCTCAAGTTTCTACTATGAACGGTTAGGGTTGTACGAAATCCAGACACATAGATACATATAAATGTCAGGACACATGTATAACCTAAACCTAGTAACATTTACGGTGTTAGACGCAGTTACCAAAGACATGAGGTCTGAATCCAGTAAGTGATTAAATATTAGTAATTGCTTCCACTAATGTTAATCACTAAGTGGCTGATAACGGGACAGATTTATGTGATATGATTAAATGATAGTGGTGCCTTTATATACAAGATGCTACCAATAATAGTGAAACCTCAGACAGCAGATTGGCCTCATCAGAGAAAAAAACCGATGGAAAGTTTTATTTTTTAATTTTCTGCTGGAATGATTTCGAAAGATGTGTGAAATGTCCTGTGAAACACTAAGAACGCTGGGTAACTTGGCAGCCACGCGTACTATATGGCTGGTCCTCTCTTCTTCATGTCTATCAGGTCCGGTCTTCTCGCTTAGATGGAGTGCTCGGTCTGGATCCCATATTTCCAGAGTATCTTGTTCTTTTTTATTTCCTGCAACAGCCCTTGGTTTGTGCTGACACCATTTGTTTACATAAGTGTTTTCAGAAAACCAGGTCACATTCCTCCCCTTGTGATCCCAGGTATCCTCGATTCCTCCCCATTTTGTATTGTCATCTATCAATCTCCTACCATTATCCTATACATTATACGTTCCTTTCTTTTCCCAACACACTCATTTCTGTTTGGCAATATTTGGTTGTTTTCACTGGAGATCGTGACAACAGATTTTCTCATTATTATGATTTTAGCTATGATGTGGTCCTGATTATTTAAATTCTCTCTCATGTATCCAATTCCTCAAACCTATTCTAAAGGACTCTTCGGTACTGTTGCAGGCTATGGAAACATTTTGATATTTCTCCAACTTTTTCTGAATGAAACAGTAAAATCCACTACCTGACAAGTCATTATGTTCACGATGACTACAATCCTGACCTGCACTGAACAATGTGTTAGAATCTCGAAGTCCTATAGAATTTATTTCCAGTCTCTAGCAGAGCTACTGGTGTGTGAATATACCATTGTCATGCACTGTCGAATAACAGCCCTTTGCAGAATCGCCAGTGAATCATCATTCCTACCCAGCCATGCCTATTTTTATACTCTGTCTCTGAGCCACTTTGCTGCATTCATTTATTATATGATTGACGGTGTCTTCCCTGTCTCAGTACTGGTAACAATTACTATTCTGCTGTGTCCTTTATAGCTTAACCTTGATATAGTTAGTTCTAACACATTTGCTTTGTGCTGTTATTACTAGGGAGCCGGTTTCGCTCTTCAAATGTCTATCGGCTTATCCTGTATAATGCCTATAGAGACGGATCCCACTGCGCGAATTGCTATGAGTACAACTCTAATCCTCATTCCCCAAAGCTACTCCAGATCTCAAGCTAGGTTCGGTTATCTCTTCGATATTTCATTTACTTTTAAATATTTGCTCTGTGGTCTGCTGGGGCAACCTCGTTCACAACAACCAGGTTTGGTTTCATTGCTTGAATTCAGTCATCTGATTCTCAAACCCCCAGGTTATTTACTCTTTGTTTTAAACGGATAGTCTCTGGTGTTCCAATATCATCTGTTCATATTATCGAACCCATTTCATGTGCACAGTTCCTAGTGAGTCATTGTTCCTACTCCATCTTGCCTGATTTTATAATTTGAGTAAAGAGGGGAAATGACAGAGAATTTACAAGAGAGGGATGGTCTCAGATCTGTCACTTATTATCTTTATTTTTGTATTCTCTTACGATTCGATAACCGAGTGACACTCTAGCTAATCATTCAGAGGCTGCCCATTTACTAATTAGCTTCATTGGGTCATTTGTACGTAATTTACTAAATCCTTACGAGCATCGCTGAATGATTATAGAGCAGCCATACAATTCTCTGATTGTGTGTGAAATGATTGGGATAGGAGATGTGTCCAGAGTTTTAACGATGTTGGACCGAATACAGTCGGAGGTGAGAGAATCAACGTATGATCATCTGGGAAGGTGCTAAGTAATTTTACTCGTGGACAATGCTAGTCACACTGGTCTGTCTTCATTTCTACTGGCATTCGTCCAATTCTAATAACCTACAAGTCAACATACAGTCACAATCCTATATTTTATAAGATTCCCAATATCTACGTGATGCGGGTTATTAAATGTCTTACAAAACCTACAGAGAGACTGTAACCATAATCTGTACGATTTCCACGTATGGCCATATACTTTAAATAGTGCAGCTGCTGCAGAGGAATAAGCAAGCTAATCTTGCAGACCATTAGTAACATAATCTTAGACTTTTAATGTTCTGTGCTAGACTGAACTTTTCCATTACCAATATTGTAATTAGTACTTCTTTCATCATAGTTTCAATTGCTTTTTTATCGCAATCTAGAACGTTATTCCAGAGCTCGCTGGTTCCGGTTTCCGTGTTGGTGGCCATTACACGACTCACGACCTTCATTAGAGAGAACTAAAAGATGAAAAAATGACAGCCCAACCTTCTCAATTTCCAGTCTTCAACTCATCTCGTTATGCTATCCGCTGCTTACTCTTTTAAGGTTGAGCTCAGTAAGGCCCATATTTAGCTCATTTCCTTTCAGGGATCCTGTAAATGATTGATCTATGGGAAATCAGATAATCAATGACAGTAAAGTCAGCGCGTTTTGGAAGATCTATACTTACCAAGAGCCTTACGCTCACTCTAATTACAGAAATATTTTTGGAAAAATTAATGGATCTGTGCTTCGGGACAATCTGTTATAGGAGGTGTAGAAAACATTACTCAGGAGTTAGACAGAAACAGTCCCTTTATATGGGTGTGTATGTATGCATGTATATATGTATGTATGCTTGTATGTATGTGTGTAGGTAGGAAGGTAGGTACATAGTTAGGAACGAAGGACGGTATGTGCGTAGACAGGAAAGAGGTAACAGGCTTATTAACATAAAGGTGAAATTTTAAATACCACTCATAAATTGTTGTTGAACTATAATCCAGTGCTGTTTTACAGAACAGTATAGTCTTCTTGTGAATACATTGTTTCTCAAATCAGTAAGCTCTCGGCTTATCCGGAAAGTTGATCTTGTATGTAAAGACCGATCATACCTTGATGTACTTTTTTCTATATAGTGAATTGAGATTAAAAATGAATTAAACAATCATTAATAGTAAAATTATTCCCCAAATTAGTCGAACTAATATCATTGCATTTCTTGTTCTGATTTGCGGTTTCGGTTGATGCGTTCTCCGGCCTTCATGGGTACGTTGCAATTCGATAATCTTTGAACAGAATCTCTAGTCTTGTTCGATGAATTGATTTATTTATTTATTTACGTACTTCATT
>VCCN01007129.1:743275-755802 GCA_006491835.1 Architeuthis dux | reverse complement strand
TGGCTTAAGATGAGAGTCGAATAACTATCGTTAGAAGCATTTCTTTCTTTTTGAAGCTTTCCTCCAAAAGTAAATGAAGTTGGCTCTTTTTTATGTTCATGTGATCACGTCTTGGCAGCTGCGTCAAAATCTGCACTAAATAAGAAAAAATGTCACGGAGAAAGCAAGGCATTCTGGGATTAGTTCTTTGAAAATGTCTAATCTCAAAGAACATCATTACGCACGCACACGCACACATACGCATACACACACACATACACACACACATAAATCTTTCTCATAAATTTAATTGGAAAGTACGCGGAATCTCAACAGAAATCGGCTAAGTATACACACTGAAAGATCAGTCATACATATACATGATATCGCATACGAAAGTTCCAGATATATGCATACTTACGCGCTGAGGAACTAATACATTGGATTAAATTAAATTTGTTAGTAGATAGAAGAATTAAAGAATCTTTGAGGGGACGTACACATAACATTTCCTCTTCGTCTCCGACGGTTTGAAGACGATTTTTATATCAGTCTGTCTCGTTCGTCAATTGTCGCAACTGATAAGAGTACAAATGAATCTGTATTTCCGACTGTCATTATATAGAGTGGTGGTAAGGAGAGATGTAGTTACTTTTGGTTTTCACTTTGTTTGTTTTCTTCAACTACAGAGGGTTACATTTGTTTGAGATTTCTTTTTTAAATAGTGGGACATGGAATCATTTCTAAGCACGTACAACAATGTTTATCAGTTGCAGACAGTCGCACTATCATCAACATCTATGATCAAAGTTGCAGACAACCATTCTGATTCTCCTTCAAAGGGTCGGTAGAACTATATAGCCAGCTCCGGCTTCTACCAACTACGGGATGTTCACGTTCTGTCTAACCACATTTAAGCCTTAATGTCGGAACATCCACGCAAGAGTGCGACAGACCCCCATAGTTAGCTCGGGCATCTGTCAGGAGAAGGACACTCCTGTCAAACCTATGACCTACGGGCTCTACTCTTATCCGCGCCACTCCGGTGGCACATAGGATGTAACCCTCGAGTTTAAAGGGTGGGATCGACCCTGGGAAAGTGGCACTTCACCTTAAAACTACACTGCTCAGGCTGGTGGTTTACTCCACACATTGGCCCCACCGTCTATGGTCCAAATGCTGTGGAAAACCACCCCCAAAATCCTCGTTCGCGAAGCCAAGCCATTCATTCACAACAATGTTTAAGATGTAATTTCTAGAACGAATAAATTGGATTACATTTGTTAGTAGATAGAAGAATTAAAGAATGTTTTAGGTGACTTACAGATACCATTTCCTCTTCTTCTCCGACGGTCTGAAGACAATTTTTATATCGGTCTGTCTCGTTCGTCAATTGTCGCGACTTCGCGAGCAAATGAATCTGTATTTCCCACTGTCATTACCTATCAAGAAGAGATGACAATAGATGGGGGGAACGACTAACCGATTGGTGCCCATGGGACAGTAAACGAAGAAGGAAAAGACTAGACACAAGATGGAAGGACGAGATAGAAACGTTTGCCGGTAAGACTTGGCAGAGAGTAGCACAAGATAGGTCGTCATGGAAGGAGATGGGAAAGGCCTTTGTCCAGCAGTGGACTTATAACGGCTGATGACGCGCGGAGGGAGCAAGAATATTTTTGCAAAGTATATTACTACGCACGTATTGGTAGCATATTGGTTGCACATATCGTAATTTTGATTTTTCGTAGACATTTACAAGGGGTATCTATAACATACAAACCGGAATTCGAATGTATTGCGCAAACTACACGTAGTTGCACATTGCGGCGCAAGCTGTAACGGGTCGACACTATTCTGGACCAGTCTGCCACATGGCGTGGTTCTGGATTGACTGATTTGTTTCCTGTAGCTTTTGTTCTGGTGTTTGCAAACACTTTGGGTGATGTTTGCAAACATTTGGGTGATTTTCATGATGGCTGATAAACAAGAACATAGAGCCTGTATAAAGTTTTGTTTTCTTGGGAGTAAACTGCAGCCGAAACTGTTATAATTTTAAGGAAGAAGCTTGAAAGTGTAAACAAGTTTCAATATTGGTGAACTATCACTTGAACACCAACCACGATCTGGCCGACCTTCAACAAGCCGAAATGACAAAAATCTTGAAAAGGTTCTCCACGCAATCAATGAAGATCGTCGGACCATTGGTGGGATATCAGAGGAGACTGGTTTGTCTTGGTGTTCATGCCAGCGAATGGTAACAGACAATTTGAACATTCGTGCCTCGTTTGCTCACAGAGGATCAAAAAACTATCATTTGAATGTGTGCCACGATTTGAGGGAATAAGTTTGAAATACCCCACAAGTTCTTTTTAAAATTTTAACCGGGGATACGTCTATAGTTCCGGTTGTTTTTTCTTTTTGTTACCCCCTCGTAAACATAAATAAAGAATACGAGGTGCTACCTTAGAGTTTGGGAAATTTGACCATAAAAACATTACTTGTCCTAACACCTAGTTTCCACCATCTCCTTCGAAGTAGTCCTCTTAGACATGTACACGGCCATCTCATAAAGGGTACTGCTCACACGACGTAGGGGCAAAAGTCCGTACTACATCGTTGTAAAGAAATCAATAGCAATGTTATCTCTGTCGATTGCAGGTTGTGTTCAAATCGAAGTGAGAAATACAACAGACGATCTCAAAAGTCATGGATGGAAAATGTATTTTAACTTTTTCAAGACTAACTTATTAAGTTGCCCAATGCTACTAACTTTTCAAAAGTATATTTAAAAAAGCCAAAACGTGTTGATTTTATTACTGGTTATTCTTTTATTAAATAAGCATTTTTCCATATGTTGAAGAACAATAAATCATGATGGGATACATTTGTCCCTGAACAGATGGGAAAAAAACGAATTAGCAGGTCACTTCGTCTATACATTTGTCATGTACAGTCATGTAATGAAAACTAATTTCTGAGTAGGTTTCATATTATGATGACCAATGTTCCATCTAATCTGCTGTAAGTCAGTGGGCGCATAGATCTTGTTCTGCAATGTTTTTCCTGTGACAGAAACATGTGCGCACTCTTGAATTTGACATAGGGAATCAATATTTGTTTTCAATTTGTTTGTGGCCAACAACAAACCTTAACGGTTAATTATGATGATGATGCATTTCTCCAATCCCTTCCGTTTGGCCTTGTGCCAGACAAAGGATAACTTACCATGATGCTTAACTAGACTGTTATCACAGGCAAATTTGTCTATGCCTGTCTACACAGTATCATGAGCAAAAACTCTGCCTCCCTGAGCAGGTGCACCAAATGATGTGCTATATCTCTTATCAGCCAAGAGAGTTGGAGGCCAGTACAGTGAACGACAGGTGAATCATACGGAATACGTATATACTCGTGATATCACTCTCACTCCCTCAGTCCCTCCCTCATCCTGCTTCACTCGCTATTGAGAACATTGAAATTCGCACATATGTTAATGCAAATAACAACTTAACAAATTCGACCACGAAGCATTATGTCTAGACGAGTCATGAATCTAGTCACATTGCCCCCTCTCTACTCCAAATCCTCGGGTCAGGTTGTCTTATTTTTACTATCTAGTAACAGTCTTAGATTCTGTCTGAATTTCTGAGATGAAAAACATATTATTAGTATACACTACTCGGATTTATTCGGAATAACAGTTGGAGAGATAATATAGGTTGAAGAAGGGATTAATTTTCTTCTTCGGTCAAACAGTCTTAAATTCTGTCTGAATTCCTGAGATGAAAACATATTATTATTATACACTACTCGAATTCATTCGGAATAAGAGTTGGGGAGATAAGAAAGGTTGAACAATGGATTAATTTTCTTCTTCAGTCAAACAGCTTAATTCTGTCTGAATTCCTGAGATGAAAACATATTATTATTATATACATCTCGGATTTATTCGGAATAACAGTTGGAGAGATAAGAGAGGTTGAACAAGTGATTAATTTTCTTCTCCAGTCAAACAAGGAAACTATTGCTTTTGACCACCTCCGACCGAATGGAAAAACCGAGAATGTTTTAAAACACTCTCGTTGTGACATCGACCTACTCCTTACTTGCCAACTTCTGACCATTGTGGTCAAATAGTTGTTTTGCTTAATACGTTTTCCTGGTCGAAGCGACGTAATCCTAACGTGTACTTAAGTCATGTGACAAGATTCCGTGTTTTGCCTTTATTCGACCACGTGTAACATTGACGTGTCCGTTTGAACACAGTGCTTATGACCATCTGTGTTCAAGCTACGTCATTGAATACATTGCAATAGTCTGGCACAAAGCTACATGTGGTCCGTATCGAACTCATTGCAATTGTAATAGTCTGCTAGGCTAGCTTGTTTAACAGGACTTCACAGCAAGTCAGCCTATCCCTCATTGTTAGTATTATTTCTTTCTTTAATTTTTATTTTCTTATCCTGATCCGTATCCTCGTATTCTTATTTGTATCCTCGTATTCTTATTTGTATTTTCGAATTCACATTTGTATAATTACTCACATTTATATTCCTCATATTCGTCATCCCCTCATTCTAAACCTTCATTTAATTTTGTTATTTTAGCACTGTTCTTTCTTTTTAGCAACTATATCATTAATATTATAATCCTCATCTTCATTCTAATACATGTATCTTCTTTATATTTTTGTCTTCATATTCTTCTCAGAGGTCTTTATTGTTCATTGGCATTCGTTAACATCGTCAGCGTTCCCTTCTTTCTTTCTTTACTCTCATCTCCATCTTATTCCAAATCCTTTTCTCCAGTTCGTGTTGTTCTTCATTTTCCACAGTGCGTTTGGTGAATATATCCCCAGGCTTTCAAAGAAAGTACATTACAAAGAAATGTGAAGTGTATCCCGTATAACAGCAGCTTGCTATGTCATGCAGCAATGACAATACTATTTCGCTGTCGAAGCCGCATTTGGGTAGTAGATCTTTTTTATATGCTTTACATTTAATTCTACTTCCAGTACCTTTGTTCTTGGATACTCCATATCGGAGGTATCGGTGGGAAAGCGGTTAGAACATGGAAAATGAAATCGACGAGTCGAGTTCAAGCTTCAGCTGAGAAAATCTGCGTTCACTTTGCACTAATGCCCTTGGCAAAGGCATGTATCCATCTCTTATGCTCCAACTATGGGTAGAATATCAAAACTAGGAACGTTCATCCGCTCGTCAAGCGTTGTGAGAGGCTGGATATGGACAGATTTTGGAACGTGTTCCCAAAGGTTCCGGTCATCGCGGCTCTAGTGGAGCCTCGACGGACCTAGCAAGCCGAGAATTCACTTGAAATAACCCTGCAACACCCTCAATGGAACAAGCGGGTGGATGTCTGAGTAACTGATATACTCTATATCACTTTGTTGACTTCATAGTCGTTGTAGTAGTATTAGTTTAGGCTGTATGGGATTCCGAATCCGTGGCACTCGATTTGAAGGCCGAAGCATATAACTACCAAAACGTTATGCCAACAAGCACCAACATAATTAAGATACTCGTAATGGAATGAATGCAACTTTCTTGTAACATTATGGAATTCTTTGAAACTGCAAGAAATATTCTGAGAATAAATATCAGAATAATTTAGATTCAATTGATTTCTTTTTCAAAAATATTGATTACCCCCAAGTATGCCTCTTCAAAATACCCTGCCCCTTCAGCTTGTGGGTGTTCAATCTTTTGTCAAGCTAACGTATTCTCTCTCTGGATTATCAATTCATTTTTTTGTAAACTATCTGTTATTTATTTCCTACTTCCCTGAAACCGAATTTTCTTTTTTTTTCCCCCTCTTACCTATTTTCTCTGATGGGCTTATAGACCTGAAGAATATAAGTAAATAGATAAGTTAATGGATTTTCCTGTCAGAATGATAGGCTTTAAGCGGTATATTTCTGGCTTATCGATGATCCAATCAGCGATATGTCACTCGAGCAGTTCTTAGGTGTCATATGAGCAACCACGTGACTAGAGGTGGGGAAAAGGGTGAATTATTAGGCTCTACCGAAGAAATATTTATATATATATATATATATGTGTGTGTGTACTCATTTACAATTATGCGTCAGTTTTTCTGCATAACTTTTTTAATAGACCTCTGTTTCCAACCGAAGGAGGCTCAATACGTTAGTAGAGCGAATATTGTAGAAGAATATTTATTGGTTTATTACAACCTGTACAGTTGGTGAAAAGCTTAACCGCAGAAAAGCACAAGTCAGGGGAAAGACAGCGATAAAAAAAATGTCAAAGACAGATAAACTACACATAAAAAATACATAAAAAAGCACTTGAGAACAAAAGATCCACCCATGACAAGAAATCGCGCCTAACTGTCCAACACAAAAGAAGCCAATGATGGACTCAAAAAATCTCACCATTAATAATTGTAGCTATATAAGAAATTAATGAAATAACAATGACTGTTCATCTGAAGTTCGAAGTCTCGTGAAACCAACTGTACAGGTTGTAATGAACCAATAAATATTCTTCTACTATATATATACTTTCACTTAACTCGTAGGTTTGAAAGTTTCGCGTGGATATACGATTACTCATATTTCCCAACAGAAAATATACGTAGATCTACATACTCTTACTTTTTTAAGAGGGGGAACGCCGTTCCCTTACTATCTATAAGCTACTCAAATTCTCTATTCAACAATTCACTGATTAGAAATATTAGCCAGTATATGTCCAAATACTCATCCCATATGGCCTCAAAACGTCTCTATTTTAAATTGGTAAATGCTTTATACATAAAAACACAAATAAATAGTTATATATGCATATATTGTTGTGAGGGTTGCTATAAAGCAATGGCAAGAACGTTAGTTTCCCATAAGGCATCTAATGTTGTGAGTTTGATTCTTACTGGATGCCCTACTGTTATGAGCCTACGCCAAACTATTCTAAAATTAGTTGATATCTGCATATATGCATATACCGTTATTTACATACACATGTTGATATGTGGCACCAACCGTGGAGTGATGGCAAGCAAGGTAGTATGTGTAGGAGAAGATCTGCTACTGAACCTGTCAAACTTTCCTTTCATTTTGGAGAGAACTAGTGGCAACCTACAGGCAGTTGGATTACATTTACGCCAAGCTAACCATCGCCCAACGGGTTTAGATGCCTCTGCGAACAACGGACATGTTTAGCCCTCTATTTAACCAGCAATTTACCCTCTTTACCACTGTCCACTTTAGCGAAACAGTGTGCTAGAACCTTGCTCCTATGCCAGAATAAATTCAGATACATCAAGTGATGAGTAGCTACAACGCTGTTACAACCGTTGAATTCACCTTTCGGATTTCCCTCTTTCATTTCAAATGTCAATTAAGATCTGGCAGAGATATTACCTACGTGCCCACAATCATAAGTGTACCAGCACAGAGAATACCTATTCAATCTTCACAGGTTGTCAAATCCCAAACTCTCACCCTGGCAATCGACCCTTATTTTCCACATATTTTACCTTTTCCACTCTTTGGACTTTGGAAAATCCGATTCTCGGGGAAATGGTTAGTGCAATATGAAATATTTATTACTATAACCGGTCACACCATTAACACAAATTACTGAGAAGAGCCCTTACTGTCACTTTCAGTCTGCCCATATACGCCAGCTGGCTCTATATGATAACCTCAGTCCAGAAATGGATGAAGCAACACACTTCGCTGAACGTAACTGACACTCATCTTCACTTCTCCTTGGATAACCACCGACATCAACTAGCTGTACAACTGAACTAGGCATACTGCCTATACACTACTGTAAACTGCATTATTAAGATGATTGTATCTGGGGCTGTAACTAAAAGGTTCTGGATTGTGCCTTCAATGTATTACGGTAAGACGTATTTGCTTCCAATATGCACATACTTTAGAGAACCGGAACCTTCACAAAAGACGCACACACTTACCACACCAATAAACAACGGGTACATGAGAAAACTCACAAGAAATACATTAGGTTGATGTAAATGTTTCCAGCGGTTTTCTGACAAGATATTCCGTTAAACAAATTTATGTCATTGTTTTTCAGTCATAGAATTATCTTTTCTGGCTGTTCATGACTTTACGCCACTTTTCTGCTAAAGTGTGTATAAAACAACGATTCAGGTTTTAATTCAATGAATTCTTCAAGGGATGTTTCGACGTTCTGACCTTGGAACTGTTTACAACACAAACTCTCTTGCATGGAACAAGTGATAGTGTAACGTTGTCGTCTGGAGAATACTCCGCATGTGGAAGAACTGTTCTTCCCACCTCCGTGATCCTGAGTTGCATTTACAATATTTTCACAAATACTGAAACAGAGGTCAAAGGAAAAATTAATGCAGACCAAGGTACTGTTGATGCTGATACGAGCTTCGCTGAAGATTTGACTAAACTTGTTGTCACTTGACCTCCAGTGTGACATACAAATACGGGAAGAGAAAACAAGGTTTTAAAAAGTGGATGGAACATATTGTGGACAAACAATAATGGGCATATCTACGTGAAGGACACCTGAAGAGAGGAGCGGAATCCCTCGAACAAATGCATCAGGACAAACTCCATTCTAAGATTTATAACACCCTTAAAAGATTGACAAAACCAATAAAAGATTGACAAAACCCATAAACAAAGAGTAAATGCTACCTGTGCAGAGTAAAAGATAAGACGGTAAACTACATAATCAGGAAATATGGTAAACTGTTCAGAAGGAGTATAAGAATGGGCATGCCAGAGTAGCAACAGTCATACATTGGGAACTGTGCAAACGACTTGGATGTAGCCATATAAACAAATAATATCTGATTTCTTAGAGTTTGTAACCGTTTCACTCTTTTCTTTTGGGGTGCGGGGTACAGCACTTTCGTCTACATCACTTTACCAAATATCAGTTGTGTCTAAATTATTTTGGTCTACCCCCCCCACACACACACAGTATCTCCAAAAGTTACCAATGAATATCAATGACATTTTGTCGAATAGTTGGCCATGGGCTTTTCCTCTCAATCAAAAGGAACCCCCACATTTCATCACTTCTTCCTTAGCCAATGGCCCGCCATTTGACAAAATGTCATTTAAATTCATGGTGAACTTTTGGAGATATTGTGGGGACAAAAAGGATTTGGACAAAACTGATATTTGCTAAAGTGATGTAGACGAAAGTACCGTTACCCTTTTTTTTTACATCTTATAAATAATTGAGTCAGAAAATTGAATCATAAAGCTTTCTGTGTTTTTTCTGTATTGGAAATCTTTTAAAGAAAAAGAGAATAAAACAAAGCCGATGCCGTTAACACAGACAATATTTAAAATGCCGCTTTTCATATAATTAGAAAGACAAAGTTTTCTCATTGTTGAACTCAGCGCTAATTGGCAGCGTTATCTTTACTAACTTCTAGTTAAGGACGACATTTTTATATTTGTTTACTAACCAAACAAAAGACGACAAACATTGACACCTAGATTGAATTTCTATGAATCTAAGCAAACAAAAATAAGAATTTTAACATCTTAAATTGATTATTAATCAAGTATTTTACATAAAGGAAGCAAAAATAATTACTTTAATATTATGGTTTCAAAATAATATGACAGAATCATTGCCTACAAAAAACCTTCTGCGGCATTATCATATTCAGTTGGTATTGGCAAGTTTTAACGATTAAAAGTAATATAAAATAAAGTAAAAACAAGAAAGAAATATAAAATACCCCGATTTAGTTTTAGAATACAATACAAAATCAACCAAAACATGAATCCATTATAGTCTTTAAACGCAGGATTTTCAGCTTACAAAACGTGTGATGAATGGATTTTCTATTCTCTGAATCAATACAATACGTAGGATTGGGTTTGTGAACAGTTCGGTTTTAATTAGTGTTGGATTTGATATTGATTGTATGCTGATACAGAAGCAGTGGGGATTTTTGAGCATCATGTACACACGCTAAAACCTTAATCCACAAGGAATAACAACATTACAACGTTGGGAGATTATTTGTTATGTAACCGTTTGCTTGGTATTAAATCAGACCGCTGCCTCTAAGTACAAGAGGTATTCATTTACATCTTTTCCTTCTTTTGCTATTCGTCTTTACGTCTCGTCTGTTTGTTGAACTGCGTTTTATTGTGTTCTTGCTTTGTTTCAGACTAAAGGGCGATAAATTCGTTTGTGTTGTCCGGTACGAGATAATACGTTACTTTCAGCGAGATTACATTTTCCTGTTCGGTCTTAGTGATAAAACAGAACGGTGGTCACTGGTAGTTACTCAATTTGTGCCCAGCCCGAAGACTATAAATCGTCACCAGTTCATTTTACTTCGAGGTTCGAAGAAGAGTCTGTTCGCTCGGATAGTCTCTTGAGTCGCGTAGAACAACCAGGAAAAGGAAAAATGCCAATATTCTTTCGCTAACATCGCAAATTTGGGCAAAACACATGATAGAATTTATACTGAAAGGAATTCTTGCCTGAGTCGAATTTTGCTAAAGCAGCTCTTTCAAATCCAACATGAGAGCAGCTTTCAGTATAAATAGTTTTACCAATGGACAATGCTGACAGCTAGAGATGGAGGCACATTCATAATTTTAGTAGATATTTACTAAGCTTACGTCAGTCTGGTCACAACAGAGAAACAACCAGAGTGAAATGAAGTTAATAAATTAGCAAAATCTGCTAGACAAGCTTATTAACTATCGTTCTATTACATGTATCCAAATGTATTATCAATGGGGATCAAGTGACAGCAAGTATCTTTACATCGGTAACACTCACCTTGGTATTTCCACCCATTTAAGCAGTACTGTAGTTTGAATTATTTCACTTCTTCTTCAGATCTTTAGAAATTCTTCCAATCTTTTGCAACGAATCCCTAGATGCCTTTCTTTTTCCTCTTCTCAAACCTCCAATGAAATAACAACTTCTTTATTACTTAAAGATTAATATTACACACACATATCAATAAGAATCAGCACAATTATGTTATCTACATTTTGTGCAGAATAATCATTGTCGCTCCTCCCCCAAAGGCTTTTATCTAGTTCCCATATTGGGCCATTTCAGGCCATTTTAAGGATATGGATTTTGGCATTTGATAAACAAAGAGGACCAAATGCTTCTGGTAGCACTTTCCCCTTTCCTTCGCTAAGGAAGTGAGTTCAATTTTTACTAGGTGCTCCAATACTGTGGCCTTGTACCATAATAAGATAATCCTAGTATATAACTATACATTAGCATTTATATAAATCTGTACGCATTTATTCATGCATGTAAAAATAATATTTACTAAGCTTAATCTGGCCCGGAAAATATCCAGCCATTTAATATTAACCAAACACATAGCCTAAGACAATAACCCTACTGTTTTTACTTTCCCTAGTTAGATCACCCAACATGTTTTGTAATTCTTCTAATGTCTCTGACACCATGGACACGTAATCAACGAATCTCAAGTTGAGGTACTATTAGGAGCCACCTTTAAAGTACCCTATTTGGACCCTCACACACTTATCCCAGCGTCCCTTCTACCTTTAAAAAATAGTCTGCAAAGTCTTCTTTCGGGATCGCCATCCAGAAGACTTACACATAAATACGTGAAAAAGAAAACAAATGTCATTGGTGCAGCCGGTACATGTGACACATGCATAAATAGAAAAACTCAACTATTTCTGCCACTAGGCCGATTTTTCAAAAAACAAAAAAGCCTACTCATTTCCCTACTCATTGAGGGGAGAGCGTGTGCAAAATGTCAAGTTTCTACTATGAAAGGTTAGGGCTGTACACGTGGCACATGCATAGATAGATGTGGGATGCAAGCTTTGTTGGAAGATTCTTATTTATTTCCGATTTTCGCACTGCTTGCTCTAGGGATCAACGTATTTATCGAGTTAGAATGTTAACGATAATAAGATGGAGCAAACAATCTTTCATCTGATAACAATTTTCGAAAAACTAAAAATTATTGTTATAAAGGTTATTTGTATTACCAGTAATTCTTTTTTATATAGTGCATTTTCGGGGTGAAATGTTTTTAAGTATATTGGAATGGCAAGCTCAATATATGTGATATTCTTGAATTCTCCAATAGTTAACAAACGAAACAGAACTCTGACCCAAACCTTTTAGCGATGTATGTAATAATGGTTAGTCAGAAATCAGATGGGAATAGAAAATAATATGTGCCAAAGTGATGCTCCTGGTTTTCTTCAATGTTCAGATATGCCGTGCTATTCCGAATGTTGATCAAACAACGTCATGGGGCCTTATAAGCGCAGGATCAAAATTTTCAATTCTATTACGCATAACGGGATAACTGATGTTGTTTACAGCAAAGTCCCAACTCACGCAACAAGAATCGGATTTCGTTGCATCAGGCGAAATTCTGCCGCTTCCCAATTGGCCGGCATTGTTGCAGATCGCGTGCCCATCGGAGCCGCTTTTCTTGATCTCGAAATGCTTGGTGCGAAACCCGGTGCGTTCTTTCATTGCTGCTAACCCACTCTAAGCGGC
>VCCN01007129.1:665565-675967 GCA_006491835.1 Architeuthis dux | reverse complement strand
CTAAGGAACATTTTGGTACCCTAAATGTAGAATCATGGGTAGAGGGGTGCACGGTTGCTCCCTGCTGGCCCACGGACTATTCGCATTGAATCTGATGAAAACTGCTGAGATAGATGTATATATGCTCAAGAGGACGACTTTTAAGTCGAAAGTGGAAACTAGGTATCCGGGTAATTAATTTAATTGATGGTCGAATTCCCTGAACTTTTGAGTAGCGCTTCCTGCGCGTGCGCGTGTGTGTGTGCGCGTGTGTGTGTGCGCGTGTGTGTGTGTGTGTGTGTGTGTGATAGAGACACTTATCTTTTAAAAGATACACCTTTTCCTTTTGAAGTATTGATTTTCTGATGAAAGAACCATGTTGATAAGCTTTGCAATATAAAACGGACGCAAAAGAACGCAGTCAATATTCGTCAGCGCGTATTAATTGTCGGAGGTGACAGATATTTGCTTTTAATATCTGGTGTCAGTTCTGGCGTGAGAAAGAAAAGCAATTCTTCGAATCAGAGAAATTACACTAAACAGGTTTTAATGCCGCTTTGAATTGTCAGTCGTTTATATTTTTATCTAACACCTGTGGCTAAGCACAATGTAATTATGACATTGATCCCGAGGTTAATGATACTATTTTCTTCAAGTTTGTCTAATTCCAGGGAGTCTACCTTCTCCAAATGTGCTTTTTTAATTGATGTTTTTACGTTCTTTATATTCTTTATTTTCAATTTGTTTTTACTATTCGTTTATTTTTCTATTTGACGTTTTTTGTCCTGTGTTTTTTAAGTTTTCTCCCGTGGCTATTCACATTTTCTTATTTTCCCATCGTTCGAGTTTTCAATTTGCATCCATTCTTTTCTTTGTGGTTGTCAACTACATTTAGGTCTATATCTCTTTTATGATTTCTATTCATGTACCGTCGTCTTCTTCTTCTACTTCTTCTTCGTCTTCTCTTTTAATTCTCAGAAAATTGAGACTTCATCACTAATATTATACGTACGGACATCACCGGACTTTATCCGATGAAGTGGAATGAATAGACTTCATGCATAAAATGAATAAATAAAATAATACGTACGGACTTCATCGACTTCATCGACTTCATCTCGTTTTTTGTCCTGTGGTTTTTAAGTTTTCTTCTGTGACTATTCACATTTTCTTATTTTACCATCCGTCCTTTTCTTTCTGGTTATCAACTACATTTAGGCTTATCTCTCTCTTATGATTTTTATTCATTTCCCTTCTTCTTCTCCTACTTCTTCTTCTTCTTCTTCTTCTTCTTCTTCTTCTTCTTCTTATTCTTCTTATTCTTATTCTTCCCCTCCTTCGTCTTCTCTTTTAATTCTCAGAAAATCGAGACTTCGTCACTAAAATTATGCGTACGGACATCATCGGACTTCATCCGATGAAGTTTACTGATGAAGAATTCATGAATAAAATGTAAAGTATACGTATGGACTTCATCGGACTTCATCTCGTTGTTTGTCCTATGTTATTTTAATTTTTCTCCTGTGGATATTCACATTTTCTTATTTTACCATCGTTCGAGTTTCCTTATTTTAACATCCATCCTTTTCTTTCTGGTTATAAAATACATTTAGGCCTATCTCTCTTTTATGATTTCTCTTCATTTCCCTTCTTCTCCTATTTCTTCTTCTTCTTCTTCTTCTTCTTCTTCTTCTTCTTCTTCTTCTTCTTCTCTTTTAATTCCCTTCTAAAAACACAGGCAACTTTTACAGCGGCGTAACGTTTTTGTTTTTCATCTCTAAACTCGGAAATTAAACAAAAGAAATGCATGAATCTTAGCCTAAATCCGAATTTTGAAACATTTTCTAGGTTTGTATATCATTTTCTCTTTTCTTTTTCTTACCACCACAACTTGGCAATTTAGTTCGCTAAGTTAATCACGTGAAATGCCGGAACGGATAATAGAAATCTAGCCACGAATTTACAAATTTAAAAAAAAAAATGAAAAGCGAACAGAAATTCAAAAGGTAAGGCAATTATCAGAAATCTATTGTGGCGGTTGAAATGCTGTCTCGGTGAGCAGACAATTATCCCGAGTTCGGAAGTGAAATAAAACAGTGCATTACTTTATGTGGGGAAAGACAGGAATTTAAGAAATCCAACAGTTCGATTACTGGATTTGAAAACTGGGAAATGTATCCTCTCGCTTTGACAAAAAAAAGACAGAAACAAAATGCATAAGAATAATTCATTTAATCATATGAATTGAATAGAATTTAGAGAATTTGGCTTCGTAACATGTTTAATTGTGCGAAGTAAATTGCGTCTAAAAGCAATAAAGTTTGCCATGATTGGCATTTATTTCGACTGAATTTTATAACTACAGAGGGACATTAAATTCAATAAACGTTTTCTGTGAAATATCTTCTTCTTCTATAAGTGGGCGTTATTCTTTAATAGATATAGTTAAACAGGTAGTAACCTGCAGATATGGACTCCGCCATTGAAACTTCAAGCCATTAAAAACTTGAATAGCCTACGTGACCTGAGATACTAAACTTTATGCATGCGAGAATTAAGCCCATACATCAGCATAATAGTCATCGAGATGTGAATAAGTAAAAAAGAAATGTAACTTTGTTCTTTTCTTGTTTTTTTCTATGGGGAAGGTACAATAGTACAGTGATGAACCAAATTGAAATTACATTTATTTCACATTTGACAAATGCTAAACTCGCTGCCTGTTTTGTTGTGTTGTCTTTTGCTTTGAGAGTTTGCATTCTTCTTGCAAATTGTATATTAAAGCAATTAACTTATATTGTGGGAGTAAGCCATTGAAGCTATTATATTCTGGGACTAAGCTATTAATGATATCCTATTTTGGGACTAAACAATTATAATCTTTGTTTTGAGTTCACTTCTCACCCTTGTGACAAAAGGTAGGACCTAGTGGTGTGTGGTGTAATTTAATTGAGCCTTCGGGTGCGGCCTCACCGGATAGGTAGACCAATCGTGGGCCAACACACCAAAGAACCAGAGGTAGAGGTTCTGACAGTGTCGACAAGAAGTCTGGAATTGGACTAGTAGGTGTTGTGTATAAGAGGTGAGGGGATGTTTTGGTTTCTTCCCACGTTCAGTTCAGTTGTAACAGTCTAGAAATAAAGACAGAAGTATTCGTTGCTCTTACTCACCAGCAGATAAGTTGGAGATTTAACAAAAGGCAATTCCCCATAAAGGCAAAAGAAACATATGAGTCACTTTCTTCCAATGGGTCTCTTGTGCTAACAGTAGTGGTATGGATGAAAGACGCAAGAATTGTTCTTGCTTTCTCCAACCAGTAGAAAAGTTGGGGATAACTTGCTTTGTAAGTAAAGCAAAAGTGTCAGTTGCTTTCCCACTTGCAGTTAAATTGAAATTGACAGTTGTGAACGTAAGCGCTTGTCTTGTCTTCTATGAACAGATAGTGATGCTTCTGTGTAAAGAGAGACTTTAAAGAAAACAAACTTTCCCTCTCTTTCCTTGAGCACTGGTACATAGTTCGGTATATAGAAATGTATATAAATGTCTGTCCGTGTAACTCTGTGTGGCCTCGTTGTTCTGATATTACTGTTACTACTTTTATTATAGTCCACACACCCGTGTACGCAAACAAGCACCATGGAATTTACATATTTATTGGTAAAATATCCTAGGTATTCTTGTGTTTTTCCCAACTTTGGCCATGTTAGCATAAGTACGACGAATATGTCTAGTCTTAAGCAGAAGGACTGCACGACTATTTTAATTATGTTTGTCATGATACTCCGATGATCATGTGAATAGAATTGACCTATTGACAAAATATACGATGTTCTTTACATGTCTAACGATAGTGGCTTTTTTAACAAATAACGCATACAATGAACCATTATCAATTTTTGACTAGCATTTTCTTTCATCTTTCATTTTTAATTGCTTTTTGGGTAATCAATATTTAACTGACAAGCAGGACATTGTCAGCCATTTTATAAATATTCCATATAACATAATTCTCTAACACGCACGCGCACACACACACATACACACACACACACACACACTTCCTGATGTAAAAGGGACCCGAGTTTGAGTCTTGCCTAGAACTTATTCGTTATTCTTAATTTCCGATATGCGCTGTTTACTCACTGCTATAGAATGACGATCTGAGCAAGTTGCGATAAAAAGCAACTAAAGATTTTAAGATTTTAACACTAGTCAAAAGTTAACATTGACACTGCTTCTTGTAAAAGAATCAGGATAATATAACTCATATAATTGTTTGCTTATAATTGGATATCATTATTCGGTGAATTTCGTTGTTTAAAAATTACCAGTTACCTGAGGTGTTGATACAAGACGATACGAGTATAGAAAAACATCTATCACTTTGTCAATGTGTACCTTCTGAAAGCGTTAATGCAGAAACAAAAGAGCCCTAAACAGGCAACCGTGGTAAGTCCATTTAAAAATATCTTAATTTATAACTGTTACATCAGTAGTTAAAATCAACTCTCACAAAGCAGATGCGAAATTCTCTTAAAATTCCACTTAATGCAGCAAAGTATAAACTAATAGAACCATCAGAGCCAGTGGTCGGTGTTCGAACCTAGGTAAAAGCAAGACTTTCAAATGTTGATTTTCAAGGCCCGTGAGACCTACCCACTGGGATTAAGGACGTCAATACCCTCATTTCCCTGATGTTGCCTTCTGCCAAACTGAGCAAGGCTTAGTAAATATCAAGTATACATTAATACCATGCAAAAGTATAAGTACCTGACTACACGTGTTAATAGAAACACAAATCGCAAAGTAAAATACCTTGGAATCATGAATTAACTACTGGTGGTGGGAAATGGGGGTACGCGGGGTACAAAAGAACCCCAAAATTGATTACCCACGGGCGCTTACAATGCCCCCGGAACCCTTAGTTCGTCCATCCCTTATGGACCACTCTGTGATCATCGAGCATAAGTCCAACATACAGACCTACAGTATACCTAGTTCCCAACAGCCATTTTCATCACTGTTAACCACTAAGCAATAGCTAAAGTTTCTGGTAGAGGGTACAATAATTATAAATATAGCGATCTACTCATCATCAACAGTTAAACATTTCGAAATCTCAAAAAGTTTTAGAAATGTAATTACAAGGACATATGAAGTAAATTAATTTAGAACACGTTTCTTTTTTCGTTCATTTCTTAAGTATTTGATGTCTTCCCGATGAATGCTTTTTAAGAATTTAATATCCTATATAAGCAAAATATTTTGAAATTAATTTGAATTTTGATCGAAAGTTGTTTTCTTTGAATTTTTGGAAATTGTCACAGATAAAGTATTAGAAGACGAAGGTTGATATAAAATGCAACCTTTTTCAAATTAATTATCTTTCCCTTTAGTATGGTAGACTAGAGAGAATTCTTTTTTTAAAATTAGCTCAAAGTAGTTATAGATGTCTGCAGACTATTTACTAAACTTTGTTTAGTCTGGCACAAGTCCACGTTCCCTTGCAGTATCTGATAATATCAGGCCCTCCCATAACTAATGCCAACATTAGATAGCGATAGATTAAATTATATTTTCACTATTTTAAAGTTCCTAAGTGATAACAATACAACTTGTTCATACAGTTTTAAATGAGTAATCCGTCATCAAAATACGATTCAACCAACCTAGTTACTAACTTGACCCTCCTAAGTATGGACATGCCTACGGAGCACATAAGACATGTAATGTCCTATGCGTTTAGAAAAAGGAATACTTTTGTAAGTGCAACCAGAAATGATCATGGTGTCTATTGGTTAGATTATTTAAACAAGAGAAATTTGCCAAAATGGTTTGAACGGTTTAGAAAAAGGTAACCAAATTAAGAGATACGTCACGAACATGGCGGCGTGTTGAGTTTAACGATGACTTGCCGTTGTCTGCCCTCGATATAAGTAGTGCTGTTACGGTTGGAGAATTAGCTCAAAAACAGGATGCAAGCCATTCAACAGTTCAGCATCATCTGCAATAACTTGGAAGGGTGCCTAAACTTGAAAAAATGAGTTCCGTATGGTTTTACTTAAACCAAGAGTGGACATCTGCACCTTTGTGAATGTATCTTGCCATTTCTGAACAGATTAGTGACTGGCGATGAATAATTGATATTTTGCAAGGGTATAAAGCAACGCAGACAATGGCTTAATGGAGACAAACAGTCTTAAGCACAACCTAAAATTGACCTCCACCCAAGAAAAGTGAGTTCGACCCTCACTCGTTGATTGTTATTTGTTATTTGTGGGATTCTACTGTATAGGCTAAGCTTAGGAATTATTTCAGCGCCTCTAAACGCCTTTAACAAGCTAATATCGCAGACAATTACCTCTGTAGTGAGTTCCATCTTCTCTGGGTGTTTCACACTTGTGCCAGATTGTGTTACGGTTGTAAATATATATGCCAATTGTGTAGTGGTTAGCAGGCCATTACCTTTATAGTGTTCGATCCTCATAGAATCTTCCACACTTATGACCCTTTACCATACTGAGCTAAACTGCATAAAGAGACTTTTAGTTGTCGGTCTTATAGTTGAAATATTTACGTGTTTCTCACCAGTGACAGAGATCGGTGTTCAAGTCCGGATAAAAGCAAGGACTTTGAAGATAGGCACAGCGGAATCTTTCTGTATTTCGCCCTACCACGCTAAACTTATCGAATCTGTTATATTGATTTAGTCCCACAACGAACGCTACCTGAAGGTGAATGAATTCAAAAGTTGGCGCAGTCCACCAACTGAATATTAATGAGTGATTATACAGAATAAAGGTAAATCTGAAAATAGTTAAATTTAAATATGGTTTGGTGTTATTTCAATAATATGAACCTCATAATCCGATTGGAAACAATCTGCGTTGTTTTTAGAGGAAGAAAATTAAATCCATAAAATAAATCCATTCTATTTTTATTAGATTTGACTAGTTTTTACCTTCATCACAATTTTAGTTGCTTTTGATGAAGATAAAAACTAATTAAATGTAATCAAATATAGTGTATTACAATACTTCATCCAATAATAATAACGATTGAAATCCATTCTATTTAAGTGTATTTGTCATAACTACGCTAAAAATGATGTGAATAGCATCAACGTATTAGCAAAATGCACAATGCACACGTGTTTCTGTCGGCATTATATTCAATATAAATGGTTTAAAACTTTCTTTTCGGCAAAGTCTTCTCTAAGCTTCATCACAAATTATGATTTACCCTCTTTGATAAAGATAAATGCTACATTAAAGCCATATCTTCCTCTATTTGTAGATTAAACTATCATAATCTCGTTTACCAGTTCATAATACATTTTAATAAGTATAGAAAATAACATCTCAATAAAAAGAAATATTATGTTCCTATTTTGTAGCTGAGTATGAACAAACTCATCATGGTTTGGCCTAGAAAACGAAGATTCAGAAGGGTTTTCCATATCTGTTGCAGGCCAACGGGTGGCCACCGAGGCCTATGCGGGAGAGGCACACCTTCTCATAACAGCTGAGGAAGAAGGTCTGGCAGCCGGGGAAAGTCCCGTCTTGCAGTGCTGCTTCTTTTCTTCTGTTTTTGCTCTGCGGTTTGCTTCAGCGATGGAGGTTGCCTGGGTAGACTGTGTCGGCATGTCTTCTGCCGGCTGCCTCTATAGTCGGTTCCATAGGATATGTTTTTTAACGAGCCTTTGCATCTCTTTTGTGGGGCTCCGGTGTCAGAGACTAGATCTCCAAACAGGATGGTCTTTTGAAAGAGGATAGTTCTCTATCCTCGCCATGTGGCCTGTCCACCAGATGAGCTTTGTGCAGCATAGCTTCAATACGTGTGACCCTGGCTGACTCGAGGTGTTAGTGTTAGTGATGACATCGCACCAGTTGTGTTAGAGGATATGACACAGCCTAGGTAGAGTATACTTCTAGCTGAAAGACGCACACAAATTCACGAAGGCCTTTCCTTGTTCGTTTGAGTATGCCTTATATTGCTGCTTTTTAGATTCAGCAACATTGATGTCAAAAACACCTTTTAATATAAATGGAGATTATATATGTATATCCGTCATCCTAAATCTGATAACACAAATAAAAAACAAAATGTATATACCGTATTTGACTGTTTATGAGACCCTCAGCTTTACCCAAACAGTTGGTCAAAAGGTAAACGTAACCTTCACTGTCTAGCTCTACAGTGGCCAGAATCCGGCGAAGGGTTTAAAATCTGGATGATAAATCAGAACAATTTTGTGAAATACGTTTTTTCTTATATGACATCAAATACAGTATTTATTGGTGCTATAAAAATCATATTTGGCGAACGGTAAAGCGGACAAAATGGCCGACAAAGATTTCATCATAAAATGCCTCTCCATTTTACCTAAAAATCCTATACATGTGTGTGTGTGTGTGTGTGTGTGTGTGTGTGCCGATCAAACTGCAGATTTTTTATCGTATGAAAAAAAAAGTCCGGTCACACTGCCTCCGTGATCGATCGTCGGGTATTGATCAGCATGATGGGAATGGTCTTCGTAATGAACAGACTAAAAATATAAGCGACGAGCGCAAGCGAATGAGAAAAATCCTAGCAACGTGAAAAAGAGGATATGTATCGATCGTCAGCGAAGCTCAGTAACTACATCTACGTTGCAGTTGCAACACATGGCCGTATCGTTTAAAATAGTTGTGCTTCCTCGTGCTAAATTCACTTATACATGAAGACTTCTTTTTTTCCAGAAAATGGCATTGATCCTTACTATTTTACTTCGGGGTTATTTCTGGTAGTGATTAGGCAAATAATAGTTGGATTGTGGTTTACTAATTTTAATGTAATATGTAGGGAAACCTGTCGTGTAGCGAAGATACTTGCGTATTTTCAACTGGTGTCAGTGGTCCGTCTTGGAAGCCAGAGAAAAAGCCAATATTTTGAATGCTGATTTTCAAGGCAAGCAGGTCCTCTGACATTATTATGATACTTAATATTAATTTGATTAAAAATGATAGACGACGATTTGTTTATAAGTCTTTACTCAACGTTTCTTGTTTACGTACAAGAGAACACATTCCTGGATCTAATGAATGTAAATAACATACAAAAGTTATCTAACGCTTGCGACCATACTTCTGACAAATAGGAAATAGTTTGCAATCTTAGACGTAGAGCCAAATCTCTTTGATGACATCATTAAACCAGCAATGATAAGCAGCCTTAGTTTACGCATGTAACACTTAAATGACTCATATTCAATACATTTATACATGATATATTCCTTTTTCGTCAATACTGTTTGCCTTTTTCCTGATTTACAATGCATTTCTGTAATAAAAGAAACGTTCGATACATTTTTTATATTGAAAACTGTTGCCATGCATTCTATAGTAAAATACGGCTACACATTAATAAAACAGGTCTGGTTATTCACTCAATAAGAAACCGCCACATGGCTAACGTCTTTTGGTAGTATGCTGTATTGGGGGCGATGAATTAAACAAATTGGAAAAAGGGGTGGTCAATGAATAAGTTACGTCTCGCGCCTTTCGTTGGGCAGTGATAACTAAAAGTCTTCAAAGAACAAGCGAACACAAACGAAGGTATCCATTTAGGATAAACTTACATTGCAAATTGAACCTCCCTCCCACTAAAATCCTATTGTGGAGGGGATTTTCAAACTGTTTTTCGGAGACATAATAAGAAGTAAATGTTTAAATTCTCCGCCCTCTTGTTCCATTCGTGCTGCCTGTACGCGTGGTACATACATAGCCGGGCAGCCAACCAGCCGGACCAACTTGAAAACTGAAGAAACCTATGGTGACAGTTTTGATTGACGGTTTTCTAATAGCCCTGTTCCTTCAGTAACGCTAGCCTTAATTCCCGACATTGACAATCACTTTCTCTCTGATTTTCAATACTCAACACACAGAATGACAAATCTTGCTAGAACAGGGTTGAGGTCAAATTTGCAATATTCAGTACTTAATCATCATTTGTTTTTCTTACCGATAGAAACATTCAATTCGTGCCAAAATGAGGAGTGATGGTAAAGCAAGTGGGCAGCGATAAGAAAAGCTGAAACCTTGCCAACGTACTTTGTTACTATGTATATATGTAATCATTATAGTTATTCAACGATCACACTTGTTTAATAAATCCTAACCATGATATCACGGGGACCATTAGTAGGTAGTATATTAGAAACCGTAAAGCAAAACTGTCACCAAAGCTGTCAAAATAGGTTTCTTCATATTTTTTTAGTTGTTCTGGCTTACTGGCTATATATGTATGCATGTATATATCACGCGTACAGGCCGCACCAATATAGCTAGAGGGGTGAAGATTTAAACATTTACTACTTATGTCCAGACAAAAACGTTTTTACAGGAGGGTTCAGTTTGCAATGTAAGTTTATGCTAAATTGATC
>VCCN01007129.1:582616-593269 GCA_006491835.1 Architeuthis dux | reverse complement strand
GAGAGCCGCCTTCCGATCAGATGGTCGTGATAAGGAAATGCTAGTTTCATTTATATGTTTGTTTTAACAGTGAAGAGTTTACTACCCTAAATTTGGTGAGGATTGTTCTTGTTGCTACGCGTGAAAACAAAGTCAACTTCAACTTAGACTGGAATTTGACAATAAATAGATAAAATATAGTCTTTGCTTGTTCATATTTGGGCATTATTTACACTGAAATATTAATGTTCCATTACCAGAACTGATCAAGTATTCGGTAAGTTTGAAAATGGGCTTTTTCCAATTTAAAAAAAATATTTTTCTATAACTCCAAATCAAACTTTATAGGACGAAAACCGCCAGGAGATGATTATTGTGGACAACAAGAATAGAATGGAGATTAATATAAGTATAGTGGGTTTCTTTTTCTTTCAAATATGATCGTTTGTTGCTGACTAAAGTGGACATTTTATTGAATCCTGTCTGATGCGTTTGGCTTCTTTGTCTCTGCTGATGGGGAGACAAGAATCTCTAAACTCCATCAACCAATTACTGCTACTTCAGAACATACTGGAAATCTCTTGCGGGGTCTTTTATTGTTGGTAGTAGTTTTAGTGATGGTAGCGTTATTGGAGGTCGTTTTGCTCAAAGTAAAGGGAGATTCGATCGCACATATTCTGTTTCTTTACCTGGGGGCACAGAAAAATATTGCATTAGAAAAGTTAGAAATAACCGAACGAGGTAAATGAACTTTGAATGAACAAAAGGAATAAAGGGGATAGTGTTAAAGAAGAAAAGGGAAAGAAAGAAAGACAGAAATGAAGGAAACGTGATAAATTACAATGAAAGAAAGAAAGAAAAAGAAATAAACTGCGAAAGAAAGAAGGAAAGAAAGACATTCTATCCTAAATATGAATGGAAAGAAAGACTGCTTAGTCACTCAATAGAAACCGCCATGTTACTAACATATTTTGGCAGCGTACGGGATTGGGGTGATCAATTTAAAAAAGGGGTGACGAAAGAATAACCCCTTTTCAAATTTTCAAAAACCAAGCGAACACAAACTAGGCATCAATTTAGTAAATTGAACACCCTCCCCACTAATGCATATTTAGGGGGGGGTACAAAAACGTTTTGTCTAGACATGATAAAGTGTCAATGTTGAAATAGAACATCTCCATTGGTGTGGTCTGTACGCGTTATACATAAATAGCCAACCAGCCAGCCGGACCGGCATCAAAACTGAAGAAACCTATTTTGATAGTTTTGGTGATACGTTTCTAAAAGAAAGAAAGGGAGAAAGAAAGAATGAATCAATGAAATAAAGAAATAAAGAAAGAAATAGACAGAATAACAGTAAAAGAAAGAGAGAGATTCCATCCTCGTCAGGAATAATTGAAAGGAACGAAAAATGAATGAATGAAATAAAAGGGAAAAGAGAGAGATTCCCTCCTAAATATAAATAAAAATAAAAGGAAGACAGAAATAAACACAATCCTAAATATGAATGAAAAGAGAACGATTATTCTAAACAAAGGAAAGTGAAAATGAAAAGAAAGCGAAAAGAAAAAGAAAGCGAAGAAAAGAAAGGAAAAGGAACTTCATTCAATAGAATACAGAAAGGAAAAAAGATTCGAAAGAGGAAATGTGAAATGACTGGGAATAATGAGAACAAATTGAGCAATTCTGATTGAAAGAAAATGAAAGAACGAGGAGAGAAAAGAAACAACAGAGAGAACGATAATAAAAAAGAACAGGGGAAATTATGAATCATCGCCACCCATATATGCTGTGTTGGAGGTGATCAATTAAAAGGAAAAGAGGGTGATTTCTCGCCTTTTGTTGCGCAGTGATCACTAAAAAGGTCTGCATTTTCAAAAAGAGCAAGTGGGCACAGGCTAGTGACCAATTTTCCATAAACTTACATTGCATATTGAACCCCCTACCTAAAAACCTATTTAGGCTGAAATGTTAAAAAAACGAAAGAAAACATTTCCCTACTCATTGAAAGGAGTATGTGTGTGCAAGATTTCAAGTTTCTACTATGAACGGTTAGGGCTGGTCAAAGTACGGACACATACATATATACATAGATACATATAAATGTCAAAACACATGAATAACCTAAACCAAGCAACAGTGTTTAAATATGTCTGTTGTGGGTAGCGGTGATTAATAAAACCGGGAAATGAATAAAGATATAAAACGAAGAAGAGACGAATGACAATGAAAAAGGAAATGACGTAAAGTGTAAGACACATAAATAAAAAAAAACAGGTTCGGTTAGAAATCGCCACGTGACCAACGTCTCTTGACAGCATGCCGTGTTGGGGGTGATCAATTAAAATATTGGAATAAGGGGTGCTCAATGAATAAGTTACTTCTCGCGCCTTTCGATGGGCAGTGATCGCTAAAGAAAAGTCTGAATTCTTTTTTTTTTTAAAGCGTGAATTCTGCCGGGCAAAAAATTAAGGGATCAATTTAAAAACAAAATAACAACAAAAAGGTTATTTTTGGCAGCATACCGTGTTGGGGGTGATCAATTAAAAAAGGGGTGACAAATGAATGAATTACTTTGTAAATTGAATCCCCCACTAAAAACCTATTGGGGGCGTAAAAAACGGAGGTTTAAATTTTCAGCCCTCTAGCTCTATTGGTGCGGCCTGTACGCGTGATACATACATAGCCAGCCGGATTAGTTTAAAAACTGAAGGAATCTATGCTGACAGTTTTGGTGATACCTTTTGTTGATGGTTTCTAATATCGACAGAAAATACAGAGAAAAGGAAACAAAGATTTCGAGTGGGAAATAACTGATGAAAATTGAAAGAAAGCTTCAGAAGAAACAAGAACAAAGAAATCAAATGGAAAACGAAGAGCTGTAGAGCAATAAAATCAATCCAAAGAAAAGATTGTAAAAAAAACGGAAACTAATAAAGCAGCCTGACCAACAAAATGGCGTATTCACAGCCGGTGTTATTGATTCTGGTGGTAAGTGGAAATCTCTATTGCCACATCCGATATGTAATTTTAGAAATTGATCTCTGTTTTCCGCTGGCTACCCTTTGTGAAGGAATTACCACAAAAAAAGAAGTTCAAATTGTTCGGTGTTTCATTTCCAGTTCAGAATAAAACTCGTTTCAAAATGTTTGTCCACTATGTTGTACGAGACTGTTGTAAAGATATTTTCTAATGTAGATCAATATTTTCTAACGTGTTCAATATTTTGTCCCAAGTATTTTATGCGTTCACAATGTTTTTGTCGTATATCTTTTACTCCTTTGTCCTTTCTACTTGTTTATAATCGATGTCTTATACCTGATCTATTATTTAACCAATGACATCATCAATTTCCCTTTATTTTATTCATTAAATCTGCTGAACCAGGTGCTGCTGGTCACTATTGGGCGATTGTTAAAAGGTGACTTGTGAGGTCCCTACTAATGTGGATCTTTGCCAATCAAAGTAAAGCTTAGTAAATATCAAAATCAGTGGTTCCCAAACTTATTTTGTCGCGGAACCCGTATATTGTTTTCCAAATGGGTGGGGGGATGTGCGAGAGCGCAACCCCCGCCGTTATTCAATTTCATTAAATCTCTATAAAATATAATTTTGTTATATTTGAAGTTACCCCAGCTAGCATATATATAGTGTGCAATTATGAAAACTATGCTAGATGTTTGAAATCAGGGGAAGAGGGAGACAGAATGAGGGGGGAAAGAGAGACAGAGAGAAAGGGAGGGAAAAGAGACTGATGGAGGAAGGGAAGTAAGAATAAAGAGAGATGTTAGGGATGTTAAAAAAAAGAGACATAGACACAGGCAGATGGAGAGAGAAAGAGACAGACAGAGACAGAGAAAGGGTAGAGATTGAGACAAACAAGAACAGATAGAGAGGAGGAACGGAAAATAAAATAGACAGAAAAAGCGTGAAAGAAGGAAAAAGAAAGAGCCGGGCAGAGTGTGAGGGAAACGAGAGAGAGAGAGAGAGCGAGAGAGAGAGAGAGAGAGAGAGAGGGGGGGATACGTTGTTCAGAAAGTACTTTCGTATTTTTGGAGGTCGGATAAAAAAAAACCATTCACATGTAACAATTAATTCTTCGCTTCCTTGTTGAACAAATCTTAGACAAAACAACCGAGGTCCACCACAGCTCCTGTGACACCCAACCTCTCCCTCTATCTGGGAGCTACGGGGTCAAAGTCCACGCCTACTTCTATTCCGACTCAAGATGGTTACTGCAACTTGTACAGAGTATATATAATAAATCAAAGAATTATGAAAATATATATCCTTTAGTATAAATGTATTTATTTATCAGAATGAAATAAGCCCTTGCGGATTTCTGACATACATTTTCATAGAAGTCTTGTCAATGTAGCTCAATCGGTAAAGCCACATACCAATCAGTAAGTTGTGATTTCAATTCACGGTAGGGGAATGTTAATTTTACATATCGGTTTGGTTTATTGTGACGGACAGACAAACAGTGAAGAGTTTACTCACCTAAATTTGGTAAGGATTGTTTTTGTTCTTCTTGTTAGGGTAGAAAAACAACATCAACTCCAGACTTGTACTGGAGTTTGACAATATCTATATGACTCAACAAAATCTATTTCAAAAGCAAATATCCTTTCTCCTCTCGCCCTGTCGGCTGCATCCCGGCAGATGGGTAAGACCCCCCACCTCCACAAACAGTGGCCCGGCCCTGTCGGCTGGGGCTTAGAATGCGCCGACTGCATCCCCTACAGAGGGGTAGGGGCCACCTGTTCTTTCACCAAAGTCGCAAGACACTGATTAAAAAAACAAAAATAACCTTTGACCAGAGTCGCAAGACACTAACAAAAAAGAATTGGTGGACTTTAAACTGATTGCGGCATTAAATGACCCATCAAGGGTTGATATGCCGCTAAACAAATCAATCAATTAATCTTTCTCCTCTGGAATCATTCCAGAGGAGAAAGATTGATTGATTGATTCAAGTCAGTAATTACTATTAATTACTAGATTTCACTATTGCTAGTAACACTGTCATCCGCAATTGTCAGTCATCTTACCTACCTATGGCTCAGCTAAATTATGATTCTTGGAAGATCAATTTGTTATCTACTCATTTTTATTTTTATTTTAGATTTTTCGACTTCTACTTTTATTATTATTACATTCTACCCTACGATACATAAAGTGTATCTAGACATAAAAAAATGGATGTATCGAGCAGAATTGACTTCTTTCAAATGCATTTCCTATGATATAATTGCATACACATGCTGCTGCAAAAACTACAGCTGTGTCGCCGACAAAGCCTTCATCAGATGATAGCCCTGGGGCCAGGCATGGGTTCGGGGACGAAGCATCATTACTACTAACTCAGAGCCTCCCAACAGTAGCTTCATCTTTCATCATATATTCTTGTATTTCCAATTATCCAGTCCAATGTCTATGAACCCAGAAAGGGAATGGTAATCCGATTATGTGGGATTTGAATTAACTGGCCAGAGGCTGTCAAGCTGTCAAGAAGCTGAGCGGTGGACGTTAACATGGAAAGTCAAGACTGTCTTCTACATTATCCAAACTCAGAAAGACCGTTATTCATTGTTTAGAAACTGGTAGCTCGTGCCAACAAACAAAGGAATCCTGTACACTGTGGTATTTTTCGGGGTACTGCACGTTCGTCTACAATTGGAGAATTACTGGATTCGTAATAAATTCTATTTTTTAAATATTGAATGTATATCATTGGGGTACAGCACTTTTGTCTACATAACTTTAGCAAATATCAGTTTTGTCTACATCATTTTGGTCTGAAATCGTAATGAATGTTATCTAAAAATTAAATATTGAAGTTATATCATTGGGGTACAGCACTTTTGTCTACATCACTTTAGCAAATATCAGTTTTGTCTAAATCACTTTGGTCTAAAATCACTATTGTCCCAACAATAGCTCTCAAGGAATTCCAATGACATTTTCTCGAATGTTTTGCCATGGGCTGAGGAAGAATTGATTAAATTTGGGGGTGGATCCAGAGATTATTTTTTCGATTGAGAGATATGTTTCAATTAAATTTTGGGACGGATGCTATAACGTTTTACCCTCTAAATCGATCCTTGGATCCACCCCGAGATTTCATCAATTCTTTCTTAATCAATAGTCCACTATTCAGCAAAATGTCATTGAAATTCATTGAGAACCTTTAGAGATACAGTTGGGACAAAAGTGATTTTTAGACCAAAGTGATTTAGACAAAACTGATATTTGCTAAAGTGATGTAGACGAAAATACCGTAATCCTATTTTTCCGACATCGATTCCCTTCAATCGATTTACAATCTCAGTCCCAGATTTACACTGTTGTCAACACAGGCAACCAACTTTAGTGAGATGGCTCTACACTCTTTTTTTAACGCGATGATGTTATCCTCCCTCCAATTCCGGGACATCGTAGGGGCAGATCCCATTTGTTGGTGACGTGTTAACGATTGTGTACTGTTGCAGTCCCTTCCGAATGCACATTGTGAATCAGACTACCAACCCTTATCATTCCACGTGATAGTCTTTCCCCACTATCACTAGTTTTTCCTAGTGACATCCGAACTTTCATGGAAGTCTATAACAGATATAACTTCATACACATGCTGTTACAAAACAACAGCTGCGCCGCCAGCAAAGATTTCATTAGTTGATGACCCTGGTGTCAGGCATGTTTTCGGGGCCGAATCATCATTGCCACTAAGCCAGGGCGCCCCAGTAGTACATTACGATGCCACAAGACTTTGTTGGTTTGCCATCACTGTGTGGGAATGTCAGATATTTGCTTGCGCAAATATTACGAATTTCAAAAGTAAAAACTGCCCTGAACTAGTCGTTACAAACTGAAATGAAGAAACAAAAAGTCTCTGTCGTCTCTCTATTCTTGTACTTCTGAACACGTGAATATCTCCTTTGGGAAATCGTTATTCTTTTGTTGATTGTATTTCTTTCGAGACAGACTCAATGAAAATGGCGGACTTGTTGCATGTTCTTTTTTTTCCACATCCGGTCCATGGCTTCTGCTAGAATTGTGAAAGTGAGATTAACTACTTTTTCTGTCCCTGCGAGATTTTAAATCTTTCCGTTCACTTTTCGCAATTTACATACAAAAGCAGACAAGAAAAGAAATTAAGATTGTTTTAACAGAATTGTACTGTCGCAACCGGAACTTTATTCTAAGCGGAAGTTCATTTCATGTAGTCAATGTGCATTGGTAACAATGGATTCCCTTTTCTTTTTTATATATATAACCAACACAACAGAATGTGAGTCTAAGAAAGTGACGAGTACGATTTAATCAATATCTCTTAAATCATAATATCTTGCAGTGTAAGTCGGCAATTATTTGATTGTTTTTCAACATGAAACCTAAAGTTTGACTCTCCAACTACTAATTATATATACATAACATTTTCTAAAATAACGAAATATTGAATATTACTTCTTATTTATTTTTCATGAGTGAATGGGGAAAATGATTTTTTTTCTCAAGCAGTAATTTATAGATCAAAAGATTTTGATTTTTTCACACTTGTCTGATTGGGTGTATCTTAAAAATATATAAAACAGGTCTGGTTAGTCACTCAATAGAAACCGTCACATGACCAACATTTTGGCAGCATGTCGTATTCGGTGTAATCAATCAACAAATTGGAAAAAGGGGTGATCAATGAATAAGTTACTTCTCTCGTATTTTGTTGGCCAGTGATCACTAAAAGCGCATACTAGTGATCAATTTAGCATACACTTACATTGCAAATTGACCCCCCTACACACACACACACACACACACACTAAAGAACCTATTTAGGGGGTAATTTTAAAAAAAAGAAAAACATACATAGCCAGACCAACTTGAAAAGCTATGTTGACAGTTTTGGTTGATGGTTTCTAATTAATAATCAAATTATTCTAGTCATTTATAAGCCATACACATTTATATTTTAGTTCATTCTAAACAGAATGTGGTGTGATTCTTTTTTAACTCTTCCAGAAAGTTGTCTTTTAGGAACACTTAACCATACACGTTACACATTATGGTTTATATGAGTGAATAATAATCACAAGTAAATATACGTACATATGATTATTTCTTTAATTGTATTTCTTTCAGCTTATTTCTGTTGCTTTTCATCTGAAATCGCAGGTCGTTATTTGACAACTGTAAACAGCATAGGTCGGACGTACAGAATAAACTTCAAACGGGATTTGAACTCGCATCCTTTATCACTTGGGGCCAGTCTTACCGAGACAGCCCGTTTGCCGATTAGGTTACGAAAGCTAATCAGCGGCAGTCATTCACATTTAGCCATATAGCGATATTCTGTTCTTCTTCGATCTCTACTATGCTGCCATGTTGTTAGGCTTGTTTATACTCGCAGTATTAGATGAATTAGTCTTTGAATTTCTCAGACGAAGTATTGCCATTGATATTCATTTCTGACTACTATTTCTTTCATCACGCCGGAAAATGATTCTTTATTACTGATACATGCTGCTTACTTAACAGTGGTAGAATACATAAATAAATAAACGACCTGGCAGTTGCAATAAAAAGCAACAAAAATAATATGAAAGAAATAATAGTCAAAAATTAAAAATAATGACAATTCTTCATCTCAGACGTTCAAAACCTATTATAGCCTATTATGCACTGAGTAAGATTTCACGTTAATGAAAGCCTTTTCTTCTAAGCAGTGCAAAACGCCTGCTAGTCTGGTACCTGCGTAGAAAACAAAGTAAGACAGATGGTTTTGTCTTTTCAGCTAAAATATACATTGTCGCCATTTATCTTTTACATATTAATGAATTATTTTCGTATCGCCGAAGTTTACAAGAACGAAACTGACTGCTTATAAATCAGGTTGTTTCTCTCTTGATATTTACTCAGTTTAGTGTAGTACTGTACAAGATTAAATGGGGGAAAATAGTGTGCAATATTGTGTTGCTCCAATATTCAAAGTTAGGACGGCCTGGCTGTCTTAAAAATCAGCATTCAAAATCCTAGCTTTCTACATGGGCTCGTACACCGATATTTTGCAGAATAGAACTATTATCTGGATAACACACACATGCTATAAATGTATGTAAATCAATGTCAGTCTAATCATGAAAAAAAGCGTTAGTTTTACAAAAATGTGTATGTTTCAATATAATGTCCAACCTTGTTATGGCACTTACTTAACCACATAGAACAAACATTATACAGTGAAAATTTCAAATCAAACTTCAATTAATACGTAATAATGGCGTAATTCATATAATCGTTGGCCAAGTGTATGCAGTTGCATGGTGGTCGCGATTTTTAATTCTTGGCTCAGACAGAATAATTAATTTGAACGAGATATCCTATAGCATAGACAGCTTAATGAGAACAGTCTACCCCCCGTGGATTGAATAAATGGTTCGTTTCGAAATTCCAAGAAGATTTCCAGATATGATAGAGACCTGAGAAATGGCGGAGAGTACAGCGACCGAAACGTCATGACTACAACAACCAACATGAGGACATCGATTCAAATAAATCAGTGTATAATAATATAATATATTCTTTGCCAAAAGCATATATTGGAAATCTTCATTTTCGGCCCCTCTAATAAACTCTGTTGTCTGCACCCCAATACACACTGCAACAAACGCATTAAAACTGTTAAGAAAGCATCAAAATGGCACGTTTCTTAAATCTGTGTCTAATATTGCGTAAAGTTATTACAATTAATTAAAACCTCTATTTACAACACTTAAAATGGTCGAAATTGGGTTTATGATTTACTGCTCTTCACAAAGCAGGGGATAAAAGAAACTATGAAAGATATGCTTGAAGGAAATCAATAAACAAGTCTAACTGTTGCAGGGTCAAACTCCACTTCTATTCTAACTGAAGATGATTACCACGACGTTTGTAGTGTATATATAATAAATAAATTCGTAAATATATAAGACTTGTCAGTTTGGCTTGGTAAGAGAGTCGCCTAGCAATCACTAGGTCGTGATTTCAAATCATGATAGAGAAAATGTTAGTTTTATATATCTGATTGGTTTAACGTGACGGGACAAACAAATAGTGAATAGTTTACTCCCCTAAATTTGGTGAGGATTGTTCTTGTTCTTGTTCTTCTTGTTGTTACGGGGGGGAAACAAAGTCAACTCCAACTTGGACTGGAGTTTAACACTATTACAGATTTTCTCCCTTTCTCAGTACCTTGTATACTACCTATATTTTTTTGTCACTTTCTACCAATTTAGTAACTTCTTTGTGAATCACACAAAATGCACACATTCTCTCTCTCTCTCTCTCTCTCTCTCTCTCTCTCTCTCTCTCTCTCTCCCCACCACCACCTCTCTGTATAACTTTTTCTTTCTCCCCTCATGATTTTATGTGAAATATTCTTTCCTTCTATTTCTTTCTTTCTGTCTCTTTTCCGCCATGCTTATTCAATACGACGATAACATCACATAGTGTGACATCAAACCAAACTCTTATAATTTGATTAGACAGTTTATTTAACTTTCCAGAAAAATAAAGCATTCTTCCTCAGCCAGTGATGAAAATAGTTTTTAAAGAAACAAACAAAAGAGAGGAGAGAAGCCTGATGAATCAATAAAACGGATGTGAAATCAATATCACAAAACCCAAAGGCATATA
>VCCN01007129.1:389426-400338 GCA_006491835.1 Architeuthis dux | reverse complement strand
TCAACGACAGTTGGTTGGTTTTGTCACTCCTTGTTGTGGACGAGGCCATGGGCACGATGTGTCCGGACTTCGGGAAGACGGAGTCTCGTCTCTGGAAAGAATTGGCCTGGAACGTAACGAAGGATCGAGACGGAGACGATTTTCCTTGTAAAGGCATATACTGTTTATTCGTAATTCTACAGAAGTTCTTGTCAAACACAGATATTCCCATAGAATTGAGAGGGTGAGAGAGAGAGAGAGAGAGAGAGAGAGAGAGTGGGTGAGAGTGTGTGTCGAGGCGGCTTCGGTGGTGACAATTCAATCCGTATCTATGGAACACTCCGTTTTTCCTCCGCTCTGCCAGTCTCATTTATAGTGTGGTTGTTTATAGTTTCTAACGGTTAAATTAATTCTTGTGTAGTCTGTATATTTTGAACTTTGGCTGTTTTGAATTCACCCGTGCTCGTTTATTAAACAGATTTCCATCTTTAGGTATTTTCTGTCGATGTTTTGACTCGTACTTCCCTTTTACCTGAGTTACCCTTTGATGTTATCAAACGTGCCCTGTTGCTCACCAAAAGAGTCAAGTCGATTATTTTAGTTAGAGTCAATCTGTATATTTTGAACCTCCGATATTTTCTTTTCGTCTATCTATATATCTATCTATTTTCATTTATGCACCCTTTTGCTATGGTACATTAGTTGCTATCTTTGTTGGTAGACTTGTAAACAAATATAATCAATGAATGCAGACAAATATTTACAATAATATCAGACAGTATCATAATGACAGGATTGAAAACATCACATCATCGACAGTCACATTAGAGATGAATTTGCATTATTCTTAATATCCGCTGAGCTAGGGACTGCTCACCCATTCACTTCCCTGTATTTGTACAAAATAATAACTTTATTCCGTCGTCACATCAATCCCTGTGTTGTTTTGCGTAATTGTTGATATATTTCGTCTGTGAATATTTTTTACTTTAGATGATGTATAAAAGCATATTTATGACTTCGAAACTTGCATAGATGGAAATGGACATTGATTTATTATTTGCATATAAGTAATTTCTGTTTCTCAGAGCCCAATGTTTTATTTATATTGACTAGTATTAGTCAGCATCAAAATTAGCTTGACAATATATATATATATATATATATATATATATATATATATATCAAATCGAACAAGACACAGTAGATGATGTTTATCATAATATTTGTTCTTGGCTACGAAATTGTGTAATTAAGTTTCAGATAATTACTATACCTGCAATTAACAGAGTGTGTTGGCGACTCTTTGTAATTATTTAAGAGCCAACACACACGTATACGTATATGTTAACTATCACATACATTCACGCTCAAGAATTACTGACAGGGATACGTTGTCGTGGTACAAAGGTTGACAAGCTGGTCTTTCAGATCTTTGCTTCTGAGTGGTTAGTACAGTCCTCGCTGGGTTCCCACAACGTTATTGCTAAAACTAAGCTACGCTTAGTAACAACTAAAGAATTACTGATAGTAAAATTAGGCTTAGGCTTAATGCAAGGGATCTGTTCGTTGGCTAACATCACAAAGAATAAGAACCTTCTTTAAATTACATTAGTCAAAACTGCATACTTTGTAAATGTTTACTAGCATCCAGTAATTCAGATAGACAGAGGAAAATTGATTGATTTGTTTAGCGGCATATCAACCCTTGATGGGTCATATAATGCCGAAATCAGTTTAAAATGCACAAAATAGTGTCTTTTTTAAAAATTAGTGTCTTGCGACTTTGGTGAAAGGTTATTTTTTTAAAGCTAGAGTCTTGTGACTTTGTTCAAAGTTCTTTTTTTAATTAGTCTACTGCGACTTTGACCAACGGTTTTCTTTTTTTTTTAACTACAGACTTGCGACTTTCGTCAAAAGTTGTTTTTTTTTTATTAGTGTCGTGCGACTTTGGTCAAAGGTTTTTTGTTTTTGTTCTTTAACTAGAGTCTTGCGACATTGGTAAACGGTTATTTTCTTAAATTAGAGTCTTGCGACTTTGATTAAATGTTACTTTTCCATAACTAGAGTCGTGTGACTTTGGTAAAGGGTTATTCTCTTTTTTAATTATATTCCTGCAACTTTGGTGAAAGGTTACTTTTTTAACTAGAGTCTTGCGACTTTGATGGAAAAACAGGTGGCATCTGTTTGGGGGGGAGCCTTACCCCTCTGCAGGGTATGCAGTCGGCGTATTCTATGCCGCAGCCGACAGGGCCGGAGAGAGGAAGAGACACGTAGTTAAGCACGTAGTACATCTATACATTTAGATGACAATTTGGGAAATTTGTTTAACATGTTTCGACTATTCGGCTTCCTCAGAAATACTTTTCCAAATTGTCATAAATATTCTTATCCTGTCGGATTATATATCCAATTCCTACTCATAGATAGATAGATAGATAGATAGATAGATAGATAGATAGATAGATAGATAGATACATACATACATACATACATACATGCATGCATACCTATACATCACCAGATTGCATTACATAGAAACGAAATATGTATAATTTATATAAATATTTGCTTCGGCCTATCCACAAAAACTAGTAAGATATCTGCAGTAGACACACAGGCAATGGAGAAATGTTTGTGTGTGGAAGATCTTAGTAAAATACATATTTATTTTGTAAGGTTTTATGACCATTCCTCGTGGTGGATTTTCATGATGATGATCGAAATTATAATGACCTCAATGCACGTGTGCACTTATCTGTTTATCTAGAAAAATGTGGCCCTGCACGTCTAATCAGGTACTGAATCACACGGTTTAGTTTATATCTAGAGCTGAAAATAGCTAGTGCAGGTTATTTTTGGAGATTTTCGGATTTTCTCAAAATGGTTTCATAAATACTTTATCTAACCATTCCCGTTGAGAATATGAATGTTTAATAACTCAAAAAATGTTTTAATGAGTTTTTCTGAGACAGCAACAGTAGAAATAGTGTATACTAGTATAATTTCAACGTCAATTTTCTCAAAACCTTGGTTAGAACATTTCTCCAAATACCTGAAACTAAATGTTCCATATATTTGCAACTACATACGCTATCCAAATGCGGTAAGTACCAAAATGAAGCTCATGGTGTACAGGATATGAATGGTATTTAATACCTGGTTCGACATGCGGCTCACAAATGTCAATCAAACATATCTCAGAAGTATCTTTTCGTTAATACAATTATAACTGTACGTGTATGTGCTGACTCACAAACACTTTTATACCCATAAGATGTATATACTATTTTTAGGTGCATATAGTAGTAAGTGTTTATATGTTCTAACGTGCATGACGCTATCTATTTATTGTGTATAAACATGCATGGTTAGGTACATATATTGATTGATTCATTCAATTATCTACCTATGAATTTCTAGAATTATACAAGAAAGCTTTGCAGCAAAGTTTCGAGAGGACTTGGTCGGAGATGATCGGTTGAATAGTTAAGCTGGGAAATTGACTTCAGTCTTCATTTAGTGCCCTATAAAGAAAGGTGGGCTGTACTTATGAACAGATAAATGAACGAATAATAATCATTCAGGTTTCAGATATATTTCCATCTTTTCACTCTCTTTCATTCTACTCTAATGTCTGCTGGAAAGATGATATCTACTACCTGCCAGATCTCATCATTGTTTATGATACTTCATGCATTTATTTACATGTTCACATCAGCTATCTAGTGATTATTGCCGGAGTTTGAGTAAAAGAAAACTCTTCAAATCTATTTACTTATGATATGATTTACCGTGTTGTCCTTCTATTATACAGACGATATTTGAAGACCGTGGTTCTAAAACTCAAATTCTGGATTGGAATGTTTAAATCTGATCACAACCTTTTAAAAAATATATATCTGCAGTCTATAAAATTGTAACAAGAATTTAAATCCAGAATTTGATTTTTAATTTAATTAAACACATTTCTTTTTAAATGGTGCGACAAGTTCTTTAAAAAGAAATGTGTTTAATTAAATTAAAAATCAAATTCTGGATTTAAATTCTTATTACAACCTTATAGACTGCATATATATATTTTTTAAAAGGTTGTGATCAGATTTAAACATTCCAATCCAGAATTTGATTTTTAATTTAATTAAAAACATTTTTCTTTCAAAATGGCGCTTATCGCGCTTTGGAACCAAGCTATTCACTGGCTATTTTATTGCATTTTATCAATATGTGCTTTGATGTAATCGGTTCCAATGCATTTGTTTTGGGATTATCATTGTTGTTATTATGATATTATTAAAACGTCATGTTACTAACATTTTTTGGCAGCATGCCATGGTGGGGGTGATCAATTAAAAAAGGGGTGACAATGAATAAGTTACTTCTCTCACATTTTTTCAAATTTTGAAAGAATAAGCGGGCACAAACTAGGGATCAATTTAGCATAAACTTAGATTGTAAATTGACCCCCCCCCACTAAAAACCTATTATGGAGGGTGGTTAAAAAAAATCAACATTCTTTCTAGACATAATAAGGAGTAAATGTTAAAACTTTTAGCCCTCTAGCTCCATTGGTGCGACCGGTACGCGTGAGACATACATAGCCAGCCAGACCGACTTGAAAACCGAAGAAACCTATTTTGACAGTTTTGGTTGACGGTTTCTAATTATAGATGTCAAGACCCTGCCGAGAACCGTGGAAATTGAGGATTACCGGTGTAAAGACTTCAAGCTAACCCCACCATTCAAGTTACCATTCCAGGGGTAGCCTGAACCTGATTACCCCTGCTCTATTCAGATTACCTCTGCGTGGATTTAACTAAAATGATAAATTCTTATTCTTACAACTCATGATACATTTATTGAATAAATCTAACCCAAACCATTGTCAAAATGTCAACTATTAAAACCACGGTCAGCTAATAAAATCAATGTTTTATACACCTTATTTTTGTTATATAAATAAACACAGAGGGTAGGTTGAAATCAGTTTCAGGAGACCCCAGGTATAAATAACCATACATAATAAGTGAATAAATAAGTAAATAAATAAGTATACATGAATGTTTTGAGGGGGTATCTGAAATCGTAGTGGGTAGGTTGAAATCACTTTCAAGCTACAGCCAAGTGTAATTTGAAATCGATTCCATCCCTACCTCCAGGTAATCTGAACACGATTGCAAGTTAAAGTGCAGTAAGGTGGAGTAAGGGTTATCTTAAATTGCTACACCGGTCTTGATTAGAACAGATTATTTGATTAGTTAGAGATCTGCAGGAAAACCGAGGCAGTGCAGATCAACACTGATGAGGTAAGCAAGAATACTTGGCCGCCAGCGACGGACACTAGAGACTTCTGACGTGAGAATACAAAGAAAGGACTTTCTCAAAGTTTGCAACATTCAACTTTAACTTTATTAAACGACCCAGCTAACAAATTGACGTTAGTAAAAACGTTTTGCAATGTTACATAGAAATTCCAAAAACGTTGGCTTGTAACGTTACATTAACGTTTCTTTGTAGACTCCCCACAACGTCCCTGCAACATTGCGGTTAACGTTTTCAGCAACAATATAGATATTAGAAGAACATGCATTATCTAAATCAGTGCTTCTCAATTTAAGAAATATGTAAAGACATGTTATACCTTCTATACATATTGTTAACTATAAAAAGTATTTCGATGTTTTTTCCAGAATGTACGTGAATATCAGCTACAGCATTTGCAACGTTACCATAACGTTGCGGTAACGTATGGAATGTGCGGCCGGTTTAGGTTCAGAAAAATAACTCAATTGTAACGTTACAGCAACTTACCCACAATATCATATATCGCCCAACCAAAATGCAACCTGTCTGCAACGTTGCAAAAACGTTCCGTGTTACTGATACTATTGTTCGGACTGAGATCCTCATCTTGGTTGTCATTTCCACAACGTTTCGGCCGATGTACCCTCCGGCCTTCTTCAGGTGTCAAGTTTTGTCAAGTACCGGAACTATTGAACTGAACCCTTTATTTGATCCACGGGGGTATACTGTCCTCATTCCACTATCCATGTCCTAGAAATTATTTCGTGAGTCTAGTTTTTGGGGTTTATAAGCCTCATGTCTTGTGTTGTCTTTTTATTAGAGGTTCCCATATGGTGTTGATTTCTATACTCGGCTGGCTTAGAAGGTTGTTATTGCCTAGCATATGGGCTGACTCTTTGAGTTTCCTTATTTTCCAATGTTCCTCTCTATCGATGATCCTTACTTCATCCCAAAGGGGTTGTGGAAATGACAACCAAGATGAGGATCTCAGTCCGAACAATAGTATCAGTAATACTAACACCTCATCTCAGAAATACCGAACTCACGTTCCGTGTTAGTTGGGGAGTTTTCTCGTTAGCATATGCTTTGACAACGGATATATTTCGTCTTGTCAAGACATTTTCAAATGTTCAACCTAGTCGACCAATGCTACGCAGATTCTGAGTATCCATCCGGACTTTTTAAAATCGTTTTATTTTATTTTAAAACTTTGTTAGGACACACGAGGAAGATACGTGCCAAAAGACCGTCGTGATCGAGGACAATGTCGAAACGACGTACTTCCAAATCTACGAAACGCGAATGCCCATCCAAAACGCGCTCGGAAGCACTCTGAATCAGTCAGTATTAAATATTCTCGTCAACAACAATCCCTCGACATTCTGAGACTACCCGCGGATCCTCCTGAGTCGTATACAGTAAACTTACGTTCGTTTGTCTCACGTTGGCGGTCATATTGGAAGGGGGGGAGGGTTGAAGGCGCGAAAGACGAGGCCAGGGAATTAATCCTGGTTCGAAACCGGAACCGGAAAGAAAAACCGGGCGAACTAGGTTTATTAGGCTGGTGACAGACTCGCGAGCCATCAGTCGTTTTTCTGAGTACTTCCGCATTGGAGCGGTCAAGCGAGGAAAACGGTTACAGCACGAAGGGAGAAAGAAGGTAGGCGAGTTCGTCATTAGCCTGTACACAACATCCTGTAAGAGGAACCTGTTTTGAGCAATACCACAAGGCAGCCAAAAGTTCTAGCATCTTCAAAACTCAAATTCCCATGACCTCTAGCAATACCACTTGAGTGATAGTAATGGAGGTTCCTAGCTTATCTTTCCAGTGTTTTTCGCGCAAATCTAGGTCCTTGGCATTGCATTCCTCCAAGAACGTGACATTGAATGGTTCGTGGAACTTTAGAGCTTGTGTGAGTACACTTGAGTGTTTACTTGCATAGTGTTTAAGTAGAGCTAGACTGTCGTTTAGACCGGTCGTAATTTTCCAGCGCTTCCGCAATGGGTTTTTTATTTGTTCTGTGTATGTATGTACGTACCTTGCAAAGTAAGCTTCGAATTAATGGGCATAAAACAGACCAAATGAAGGAAGGTGTTCTCTACAGTCTGGCCCAATCAGAGAAAGACATAGAGAATTCTTGACATGGGGAATTGAGTGAATTTCAAAGAAATTGGTAAATCAAGAAAATCTAAGTATAATAAACAATTTTACAGGTACATGAATGTATGATACTTGGGAATTAGAGACATTGCAGAATAAAAGTAGAATTGCATAAGAATAAATTGTACTTGTCTTGAGAATCAGCCATTGAATTTCTACATTCTATCTGAGCAGCAACACAAGTTACAAGCCCTTACCGTTTCAACCAAGAAAGTGCTCATAAATAAGTACATCTATTTGACTGGAGTTGAACTTGCTATAGTTTTTGGTTTTTGTGCTGTACTAAAAATAGGTACTTTAACTTGGACTCAGCTCTCTACCATTTCAGCCACCAAGTAAATGGATAGATCAATAGAGATGTGCTAATAAATATGTGGATACAACCTGGCCTAAGCGTAAACCGCTACCCTTCCAAGAAAAGAAGGGAACACAGAAAGAATAAACAAGTAGCGAAAGGGAAGGAATCAATAATGATAATATCAACCAAAAAAATGTCAACCAAAACTGTCACCAAAACCGTAAAAATAGGTTTCTTCGGTTTTCAAATCAGTCCAGCTGGCTAGCTGGCTGTGTATGTATCACGTGTACTGGCCACACCGATGGAGATAGAGGGCTGAAATTTTAACATTTACTCCTTATTAAGTCTAGAAAAAAACGCTTTAAAAAAAATATCCCCCTCAAATAGGTTTTTTAGTGGGAGTTCAATTTACCATGTAAGTTTATGCTAAATTGATTTTGATTTTGTTCCCGCTGTTCTTTTGAAAATTCGGACTTTTTAGTGATCCACCAACATATGAGAGGAGTAACTTATTCACTGATCACCCCCTTTGTTAATTGATCACCCCCAACACGGCATGCTGCCAAAAGATGTTGGTAACATGACGGTTTCTATTGAGTGACTAGGCAGACCTGTTCTAGTGGAGATAAAGAGCAAAGGTTTGTTTCTATGGACTGATTGAATACATATTCGATTAATTGTGATTGACCAGCTACGGTCTTTTTAATGCCAACGTCTCTTCAGTTTCTTTCTGCTTCACATACGGCAACTAGTACAATCTCTACTCCTTCCTGCCTCTCATCCTTTGCAGAGCATCTAAGCCTGGGCTGAAACCCCGACTCCCATCTACTGATCATTCTCTGGACCCCTCTCCAAATCTTTCTCTAACATTTGACCTGGAATGAAGCGTGCCAACACGGCTGACTGATGGCACGTCTGACCACGTGACCTTCATCACACGCTCATCATCACTCTGGTTAGCCGTGCAAGGTCTGCAGTCATCCGGAACGTTATCACTGGTATTCTTTTCAAAGGAAATAAAATGGATGGAGATAAAAATTATGGGGATGTTAAGGAGGATGTTAAATATTGGGGGTATTGATGTTGGTATTGGTCGTTGGTCGGTTGGGTGGTTGATTGATTGAAGGCAGGGATGATCCAAACGAAATTGCGTGATGCCTGAAGTGTTGATAAACAATATGACTGATCTGTCAGCGATGAAAATGGTGGAAGCGCGTCAGAGAAATATTTATCAAATCTGTGTGGTATGAAGCAGAATAGGGAAAAACACTGATTAAAATATTGAAAGGGAAGACAAAAAGACGTACAAGAAACAGGGAGAGAAGGAGGGGGGCTTAGAGGAGGAAAACATATTAGCAATAGACTGTAAATAGAAGTAAAAGGATATAGAAGAGAAAGAGAGAAAAGGAAAAGAGGAAACGTTCAAAAAAGAGGAACGCGAGAAGAAACACGTTGAAGAAAAAGTAGAAGACTTACTAGAAAATAGTAAGGGAGAAGGGAGCAGAGATGAAAAGAGTAGAGGTGGATAGGAAGAGAAAAGCGAATATAAAAAAGGAGAGAGAGTGGGCAAGAGAGAGGAAGAGAAAAAAGCAGAAGAATATTTTTCAAGAAGAGGAAAAACATGCTTGGTTTCTGCAGGGTCAAACTCCACTCCTACTTCTATTCCGACTTAAGATGATTACTACCACCGTTGTATTGTATTTATATTAAATGAAATATGTTTTCTATATCTATTTATTAGAATGAAATAAGCGTATCTGTATGATACACTTTTGTTAATATCTAAAAATTGTCAATTTATCACAGTCAGTAGGACACCAGCCTAGGAGGCACTAGGCCGAGTGTTCAAATCACGGTAGGGGAATGGGGATTTTGCAATCGTTTTACACCCCTAATTTAGATGAGGGTTGTTCTTGTTACGGTAGGAAAACAAAGTCAACTCCTGACTTTGTCCTGGAGTTTGACAACAATTGGAAGAAGCACAAGTCAAAGAGAGGACGTTCTGCCATACTAGACGTTTTTACCTCCCCTTCGTATATAAACTTTTTCTTTTTATCCTCACAAATCTGGTTTCTCCCTTATATCCTTTCCCACATTTGCATGGGATATTATATATGCAATCTTTTGCAAAACTCTTTTCTCGACCATCTCTACTAAAGAAGTTGCAAAGAGTGATTATGCTACTGAAAACCACCTTGCTATTGTAATGTCCACAAATAATAACAAAACGAAGAATAAAAACAACAGAAAGTACACATTGGCAATGTTTCTAAATATTTTATAATTTTTTCATTATATTTCGTAATAATACTGACAATAAGGAAAAGAAGAGGCGACGAAGAAGACCAACAACAGCAGGAAACACACATTAGTTATATTTCCTGATCATATTATCAGTAAAAGAAAGTAATGTCTGCATTCTATGGCTTTTACTTAAGATTTTGTAATGGCATCAAACCCTAAAAAGAAGTTCAAGGTAGCTGTCATCTGCTTCGCAAGATCAGGAAACAACTCTAGATTTTCTTCGTGATTGTATCAATGGATATACAACTGCTACCATCGATACGCTATAAAATAAATCATGTCTCCTCTATGCAATTTACAGAAGCATTCTTTCCCTGGTACATTTAGGGGCTGAGAGTGTTAAAGTACAAAGATATAATAAAAAGAGCATATATCTTTTTATCAATACCCATTGAGCCAAATATAACAGGAGAATTCAATACACAAATCCGGGTGAGGAGCAAGAAGGTATCGAAGGAAGAACTGGATGGAAAGAAGTAAAGAGTGAAGGGGTTATCAAGTGAGTGCGTAACAATAACTGTAAATAAACGAATGTACTGACTTAGAACGAGACTAATAAACACAAGAAAGAATTAGAAAAAATGGTATTGTATAAGAATAGATAAGAGAGAGCTAAAATATCTGAAAAGAAAGAAGAGAAAGAAGATGGCTTTCGTTTCAACAAGAAGTAGAAAAACCGATAAAGTGAATGGAGAATGCTTATACGAGTAATGTAGGTTTGGTTTTGCTATTTTTGAACAGAGGGGGATGAGAAGAATGAAAATAATGACGAGAAGAGACTGGTAGGGAAAATGCGTGGACGGAGCTGACTTAAAAGAAAAGGAATGAAAACCAGTCTGGTTAGTCACTCAATAGAAACCGTCACA
>VCCN01007129.1:283234-293343 GCA_006491835.1 Architeuthis dux | reverse complement strand
GGGAGTGGGGAGAGATACAGTAACGTGATTTGACCAAAGAGCGTTATGGATTGAGGGATTAAGAGATACGATTCTCGTATTTAATTCAAAATATAAATCTTTCAGCACACACATGGACATACACAAAATAGATAAAAGTAGACACATGTTTTCTTAATAATATCAATCTATATTCAAGTGATAACTAACCTTGGAAAGTGGAGAACAACAATCTGAGATGCATGTATTTACGTGTGTGTGTCTGTGTATGTGTCTGTGTGTGTCTCTGTGTGTAGACAGTAATGCGTATGTATCGCATAGTTCTAAGATATGCCTAAGGTATTCAAGAACAAATGCTTGACTAAAGGCTTGGAGCGAGGAAAATCTGGATGACAAACCAATTCTCTTAAATAAGAGAGAAGATCTGTGTGTGTGTGTGTGTGTGTGTGTGTGTGTGTGTGTGTGTGTGTGAGAGAGAGGGGGGGTAGAGAGAATGCGTGAGAGTGAGTGAGTGATAGAGAGAGTTATTATATCGTTCTAAAACTACTTTGGCTGATAGAGTATGAAAGGTCAGATAGTCGCCCTTCGACTTGAAGCCAACAAATCTAGCTGACAAACTAATACTGTTATCAACAGATACACATTCGTCTCCATCGTCTGTTTCCTTGGGTATAGATCTATTTATGTATGTATTGGGCTGTACCACAGGTAATAGATTTTACCAGGAAACGTTAAAACACTGTACAGGTATCCCCCGCTTTCCGAAAGTTTGCTTCATGCCATTTATTCACTTATACGAAAAAAGGCGAAAGGTCATAATAGTATTCAGCCTTTGTTTTGCGGCGAGCCGTTATACAAGCAGCGCGCAGCCTCTCCCTCTCTCTCATGTACCCTAGTTTAGTGTACCTCCCATCACCCCAACCTCTAAAGACTCAGCCTAGCATACCATCATTTTTCGGGTCTGGAAACGCTCAAAGAATTTCCATATAAATTAATGGTAATTGCTTGTTAGCTTTACGCCATTTTTGAGTAAGAAATGTTTTTATAGGAAATAGGTTTTTATATAGGGGAAACCTGTATTTTAAACACCAAAAGAACATTATTATAACCAGAATATGTGTTTACGATTATTGTAAAGGATCCATTGTAAATTTCATCACAAGTAATGACAGTTTTCGGAAATTAGTCATTATCTTTGCGAATAACCATTGATGACTACACCTCAAAACGATGCGGTTTCTGATTTCCTGTCAATTCATGTGAAATACATTTGTCCAGTTTTCTTTTTCACATTTCCTATCGCAACCAAACTACGAGAAACAGCCATAGGAAAAGCTCCAAGATCTTCCGAAAACATCTCGATTTGTTCTTCTAGAGCTTTCTCTAACAATATTTCCCAATTAATCTTCATTAATGACATGTGTCTTTTGAATAGTCTCATCTCCAGAGCGAAATCTCTTGTTGTATTGTTCGCTTGTTGGCAGTCCCTTTTCCAAATGTCCAATCGATGTTTCTCTCTACTTCAGTTCCATTGTATCTCAATTTCATCTCATGCAAAAAATACTGCTTTTCACACAGACGACATATTTTCAAGGGTGAAAACACAAAGTTCATCATGAACGGACCATCTGAAACGTGAGATACATCAGTAGAATAGCCATTATTATTAATTTCTGACAAGTCCTTCTTTCATCTTATTTCTCTTGCTTTTTATCGCAACTCGGTGTCCTACGACTGTTAATAACCGCATTTGCAACACCAAATGATATACTGTAATGCACATCTACTTGAGTCCATATTGATAAAAACAAACCATGGTTTGTCGTGTATCCTACATTTCATGTGGCACAACTTAATAGGTACGTGTATGTATTTCGTAGTGATTTTAATGTTATTACCACTTGTCACTATATGCACACTTTCTCAGCTACGACGAGTGATTTTGCGATTGGATGAAATGTAACTTTTAGTAATAATAGATATTCCTAATATTGGGTTTTATTTAGATGAGATCGATATAACTCATAAAAAGAAGTAACTTCCTGAACCGCTACATTTGATGTGATGTGTTCAACAGTCATTTTTATCGTGTGTCGAAGCGTACGTCGCATTAATAACGTTAAACCGAGTTCTGTCTATCGCCAGTGTTTCGGACACATCTACCGTGAAATTTAAGAGAGATATTTTGCATTTCTGACGAATTGCACTGATTAAATTGACTGAAAAGGTCGAGAAATAAAAAGCAGACTATTTTTTGCAAAGTGGAAAGTCTTAACGTCTCTATCTATTTGTTATCACAGCGATTGCTGAAATAAAAGAAATGGTTTCTCTGCTTTAAAAGAGGCTTCAGTGCAATCCTATTATGGGGTACCTATTCATGTTCTGTGATAGAGATTGATGTATGCTGATTAATATTAATGCATTTTTAGACGGTTAAACTCACAGGCCTATGAGCCACTTTTTTAAAAAAATATTCTAGCATTTGGACTATTTTTTAAATAATAACTTTTTAAATTCCATATACGAATATGTGAATGGCATGCCAGTAGCTAGTTTGGCGATGGCGATTTCTTAGGGTCTGAATTTATGACAATTACTTCTAATCAGCAATATCGATGTGACTAGATCTTCAGTGAAAGCATGGTCTTGTAAATGCTGGCTCCTGTCAAGGCTGACAATGGGTGTGAAACCCTTTTACAACTGAGCGGTAGTTATGGTTTTCCCAAGTGCTCACTCTTCCACTTTCTTCTCCATCGACCATCGTGGCATGCCGGAGACAAGTCATTTTGTCAAAATATCTATCGATGGGGCAGATAGCAGGGATGCATTCATACCTTTCCCAAGTGCTACGTGAACAAGAACCGCCTCAGCCGCCATTTGAAGTCGTTTGTACACATCTATATTCCGTGTAGATAAGCGTTACGCTACCATAGATAGATAGATAGATAGATAGATAGATCGATAGATAGATAGATAGGGGTTTTGATTAATAAGTCTGTAACCTGACTTAGTTATTAGCTGATTTTTATCTGAATGTTTCACTGTATAATGTTCGATTTATGTGGTCTATATAGGTTTTAGTGCATATACAAGGAATGAGATTATGTTGAAAAATAAACATTTGATGTGTAAAATAAATTCTGTTTTCATTATTAGGGTTTAATTGATAAACCTACTTGGTAGATCTACTACAATGCATTGTCATCAACATAGCAATTCTTATATTTGACTTATTATCAAGCATTCTATGGGACTTAAATTGCAGATTCATTTAAATAGAATCCATTTTTAGAAAGCCAAAGAATAAAAGAGGGAAGGCTGAAAAGATCTCATGTGTTGCCTCCTCCTTTTTTTGTCCAATCACAGAACTGGTGTCTTTCAAACACACACTGCTATTTCTATCCAGCAACATTTTTCGCTACGAACCCGCTGTTAAAAATGGAGAATATAAATTCACATAGTAAATACAAATAGAATTCTTTCTGCTGTTCAGATTAGCACTTGTTCATGTTTTATAACTCTAAAACTGAAACAGGCTACCTCGCTATATTGTTATTTCCATCCTGAAATGTTTGGTCGTGTTTTAGAAATCTGGGATCCATTTTGAACGGCTTTGTTTTGCTTTGTTTTGTTCATTGAATATTTTCTTGTCAGCCAGATTTGTTCTGCTCTCTTCGTATTTTTAACGATTTGTGCTATGTTACACAATCCCCTTTATATTCGATCACGTTCTTTCTAAATTGGCTGAGTTTCTGTACACGTTTTGACACCACAAAACGATTCCATGTTTCTTGTGCTTCTTCTTCTTCTTCTTCTTCTTCTTCTTTTTCTTCTTCTTCTTCTTCTTCTTCTTATTATTATTATTATTATTATTATTAGTAGTAGTAGTAGTAGTAGTAGTAGTAGTAGTAGTAGTATTAATATTATGCTGCTGCTGCTGCTGCTGCTTATTCTTCTTATTCTTATTCTTATTCTTATTCTTCTATGCCGTTTTTTCCCTTATTGAATATCATTCTTTTCATTCATTTTTCACATAAGCTGGCCCTCGCTGGAGATCAAGTTACAGCAAGTTTCCTCAATACTAAATAATACTCAATTTTAATAATGTAATTGTCTGAATAGTTTTGATTGTTCCTCTAATCTCTAATTCTTCCAGTCCTTTTGCAATGGCCTTCGAGTCGGTTCCAAGCATCCTAATAAAAAATATTCATCTTCTTATTTCACGATTTTTATTTATTTATATTTTTTAGTTCTCTGGCAAGGACGTAGTATTTATCCAACTGTTCGCTACCGGGGACAACATCATCTACTATTATTAATTTTTGACTAAAGTATGGTCAGGCCCGGTCATTGAGAATGTAACGGTACTCAAGCTCACTCAATGGCGTCTTATTGTCGACCTACGGTGAAGTGTCTGTTCATAAATGCATAGTAAGGTCCCCTCTAGTTGGTTGCAATGTTATATCAATGCTGCGCACATCTACATGTGCATAATATGATAGAATTACTGATATCACATGATAACATGATAGTACGGACAACAAAGAATATTCAAAATGGCTGAATGCTTCCCTAACAGGCCACGAGATCTGCAAAAAAGAACATAAGTGTTTTCACAAATAAAAATACTCCAAAAAGCCTCTAAGGACTTTATTAATAATGATTCCCGAATAATTATAATTACAGTGGAGCCAACCGGGATGTAATGATCAGTGGGTTAGTCTCGTAAACCTTTAACCAATACTTCTTTGCTCTATGAGTGCTCCATAAATATGGCCTCTAAGGACTTTTCTAATAATGATTCCCGAATAAGTATAATTACAGGGGTGCCAACAGGGATGTAATGATCAGCGGGTTTGTCTCGTAAACCTTTAACCAATATTTCTTTGCTCTATGAGTGCTCCATAAATGTGGCCTTGTGCCAAATTTGGTACGATTCAATATCTAAATACTGTAGGGGTCTTTCTCTGGCGATGGCAGCGGAGTGGTTAAATTACCAGACCAGCGAATCAAGGTAATGGTAGACATTTAAGGGTCAGAAATGGAATAGTTAGTATACTTTTACTTACGTAGAGAACTGATATAAAACAAGAACAAATAGACTGTTTTTATCAGCAAACATTTGTAAAATCTGCAATATCTTTAAAGTAGATAAACAACTAAAGGGAATATCACAGCTTTGACAAATGTTAGACTTATGCATACAGTAAGGAACTCTATTTGCTTTGGTTTGGTATAAGTCAAAACTCTCCTTAGAGAACGTTTCCTAATAAATCTGACATGAATGTTTCCATCGGGACCTGAAATTATACTTTTCTCTCTTCTTTTCTGTCTGAAATATGTGGATCTTTTGAGTGGTTGCCCATTTGATATTGACTAGTTAAGCCATAGTTCAATTTCAGTCTCCAATTCGACCGTAATATGTTGTATTCTCTGTCATTCACTTACACCGACCTCCTATGACTGCAAATACCCGGAGACTCAAAATATGTAGTTTTACACTAGAGAGGAATAAGAAAAGTTATGAATTTCAATAAATATACCTTTAGACGATTAATGTACGAATATTTCACAGGAGCTAAGTTTCAATTTAGATCCAAATCAGAACTATTGATGCGTTTGCCATCATTTGAAATCTGCAATTGATTGAATTGTGGTTGTTAGACGAGCCAGGTTGGCTAAAAGTTAACTTATTTTATTTTCCATTATTATATACCAAAACATGCGATTACTCTCTTGTAAAGCCTAACTGAATAACAAAGTACAAAATACTATTTTATTAATATTACAGACACACAAACTCTTATCCGAAACCCTTGGGACCAGACACATTTTCGGAATTCGGAATCTTTCAGATTTCGGAATGGTAGTACAGGAACCGTAGCGTCAATTACAGTTGCCTTGTTTTCTACTTCTCGCTGTTACTCATAAGGGAATCCACGGCTCTTTTAAGCATTTCTACAGACTTCAAAGTCAAATAATCGCTAAAAAAAAATAAGCAAAATATCTATGAGCAGCAGAGGCAGGTCTTACATAAAACTGCATAGCGTGGGTTGAACCAATGCGGTCTCGAAATAATAACTTCAGCTATGCTCTACGCAGCGGATGTAAGTGTGATGACCTTTGTTGAGCGTGGGTCGCTTTGGGTTATGTTTGATGCCAAACGCGAGATTTGGTCTGCAGACGACATCTGGTTGTTGGTTTTCAGAAATTTGGATGAAAGATTGTGTACTTAAATGTATGTATAGATATATTTATAAATCTACTTTTGAAGTCACATGATTTTTAATCGCTGCTTTAATGTGGGCAACAAACGGTGCAAAAAGTGTTTAAACATGCATCAAATGTTGTATCTCTGATTTGATCGTATTCTAACTATGAACTGAGAGAAGAATCAACCAAAACTGCCAACATAGGTTTCTATCAGTTTTCAAGTTGGTCTGTCTGCCTTGCTGGCTATGTATGTATCTATGTATGTATCACGCGTATAGGCCGCACCAATGGAGTTAGAGGACTGAATATCTTTTTTAATATACTCCTTATTGTGTCTAAAAATAACGTTTCAGGTTGTTTTGTTTTTTTAAATTCACCCCCTAAATAAGTTTTTAGTGGGGGGTTCAATTTGCAGTGTAAGTTTATGCTAAATTGATCACTAGTTTGTGTCCGCTTATCTTTTGAAAACTCAGACTCTTTTTAGTGATCACTGCCCAACAAAATACGGAGAAGTAACTTATTCATTGATCACCTCTTTTTCCAATTATTTAATTGCTCACCCCGATTACGTCATGCTGCCAAAAGACATTGGCCACGTGACGGTTTCTATTGAATGACTATCCAGACCTGTTTATATTGTCGATTATATTTGTATTTATTTTTCTTTTCTTTGACTTCCATTACAGCCACGTCAAACAGCAGTTCACTCATTAACTGTGAGTACGGACTCCGGCTAAAGATTATGGTGAAAAACCAGTCCTGTACACAACCCGGATCTAAATTACTGTGTAGTAACAACGGCAACTGTGTTACCAACTCCACACAGGTAAATCTTCACATTTTAAAAATAGTTTGAGTGTTTCCTGGTCTCCAAACAGATATATGTAGTAAAAATAATGTTTTCTCAAAGTACTTCGGTATAAACAAGGTAGATTCAATATCTAGTTAATGATTCTAGGTGAATTTGTCTACAACAATTCATCTACAACAATTCATCTACAACAATTTAACTACGATTATAATTTATCTAAAATAATTTAACTACAGATACAATTTATCTACAGATTTAATTTACCTACGAGAGTATATGAAGGTAATTTAACGAATATGCTGAATTCTATTTCTTAAACAAACAATTGAAATATTTAATTAAAAAGACATACAATAAAAATATTTGAAAGGAAAGGTTGTGGGCTATTCCATCTACATACAAAACTATTTTAGGTCTGTAGTGGACCAAAGCCACATTTTGACTCTTAATTAAAATCAAAACGAGACAATACTAATACTATTACTAATATGTATACGTAACAGTATTCATATTTCACATTCCACAACGAAGTAATCCTAAATGTTAAAGCGGTACGGTTAAGTTTTAGGTAATAAAAATGGACCCAGATAGTAATCAACATAAAGGATTTAATCATCAAGTTACAGGTCTATTTAATAGTTTGAATCAAACGACGTAGTTTAAATCAAGAACGTTGACGTTATTTTTATTCAATGTCTTTTTATTTACACATTTTAATTTGTTTTAAAAATATTAAATTCCTCATATTCGTTAAATTACCTTTATATACCCTCGTAGATAAATTATATTTGTAGATAGATTGTATCTGTTGATAAATTGTTGTGGGATAGATACATTGTTGTGGGCGAATTGTTGTAGATAGGTTATGATTCGAAAACATTCTAAAGATGTCTCGTTGCTAGGATAGTAGAGTATTATATTTCCACTGCTGCCAGTGATCGAGGTTCGAACCTTAGTAAAAGCCATGATTCCGAATGCTGATTTTCAATGCAGTCCTTCGACACTTGGAAGATTGGCGTAACACAGTCTTGCTACTCCATTTTGCCACATTTGGCCCAGTGCCATAGTAAGCTAAGCTTAATAAATATCAATAACAGGGTACATCACGGTGGAGTAATAGTTAGCAAGCGAATGTATCAGATCATTACTATTGTAGTGAGTTCAATCCTCGTTGCGCACCTTACACTTGTGTCCCAGTGCTATAGACTATTTGCCTGTTCGATCCTTATTGGGTACTCTACTGCTGTTGCCTTGTGCCAGACTAGGCTAAGAGCTTAGTAAATATACAGTGGCCTGCCACTCGGCTAAAATATATTACGCAATTCTACAGCTGCCAGATGTTGGTGTTTGAGCCCAGGTAAAAAGTTAGGATTTAGAATGCTTTACTAAGCCCGGCTTACTACAGCAGAAGCCCAGATGAGTGTAAGAGGATTGGTGCAATCCAATCATCCAAGTGTAGGGGCATGTCTTCTTTGAAAATTAACATTCGAAATCATAAATGTTACCAAGATTCGAATAGTGACCACAGGCGCCGATGCGATGCCAATGTTGTATACATCTGTATATGCGCACGTCTATGCATGATGAGCATGAAAACACATATCTCTATCTCTCCCCCTCTCTCTCGCTCTCTCTCTCTCTATCTATCTCTATCTCTATCTCTCTCTAGATAGAAAGATAGATAGATAGATAGATAGATAGATAGATAGATAAGTGTACGTGCGCATGTAGGTCTGTTTGCATACTAAGACTTATTCACATATAACTTCACCTAAGACAGAGAGAAACGTCAAATACGTCAATTTCATTTATTCATATTTTAACAACGCAATTTCCAGCATCTATAGTTCATCAAACGTTGATTGGTTTCTTATGAACGGATTTGTCATTTACTTATAATTAGCCACGTGATTAGCTATATTTTCTGTCTGTAACATTTGTTATTTGTCAAGGGAGATAACTATCAAATGTTATTTAAAGAGTAGTCCCCTTACCTTCTTTTTTGAAAATGTGCAACAAATCTCTGTTTACTCTTGTTGAACATAAACAAGAAAGTCCAGAGCAGCATAATGTTTCTGATATTTTTGACTGGCTATATTTTCTGTCTGTTATTTGTCAAGGGAGATAACTATCAAATGCTATTTAAAGAGTAGTCTCCCTTACTTATTTTCTTTTATTCATGCATTCTCTTTTTTGAAAATGCGTAAAAGATATCTGGGTTTACTCTTGTTGAACATAAACAAGTAAGTCCAGAGCAGCATAATGTTTCTGATATTTTTTCAAGTACGATGCAATTGCAACATTATTAAAATACCACCGTCATTCTTTTGTCTGCATGGGTAAACTAGCCATAATATATTGTAACATCCTTTCCGGATAATGCATCTTATAATTAGCAAATCAGTGCAGGTGAAGCTCATTGACCACATATAAAGACATTAGGCAAGAGAGTATTCCCACTATTAGACTAGTTCCTGCCAGTTGCTGATTGCTCAAGGAAGTTCCTTTGAAGGGCAGATAACAGATCCAATGGAAATGTGTGGGTGGATAGCAACGGCTGCTTGCTGGCAATTATTTACTGCTGTTGCTAATATGGTTCTTGGAAATGGGATATCTATAAGAAAGACGCCTCTTAAGAATAGATATTCTGCATGAGAGAGTTGAACAGTTGGCGAACTAATTAGTTGTAGATAATAAAATGTGCATACGGCAGTAGATAACTGCTAATGAAATCGATACTCAAGACGAGTTGGACGAGGAGACCCGGAAAGATTGAAACATGCGGTCCGTAACACAAAGAGAAAAGGATTAATTATTCTGTGACAAGGTTTCTCAGATTACAATCGTCTGTTGAAACCAATCACGTCATCACGTTATTACGAGTGCCATTTTCTAAGCAGCTATATTATTCAGTTATTTTTAATGGGGTATAACACAATAGTTCAACGTATAATTTTTAAAAATGAGTTGCAATATCAAACACCGGCCTTTCATCACTTACAGTACATAATAGTTCATAAAGGTTTCTTTGTAGTTATCGATCAGGCGCAAATCTTGAAAAGCGTGAGATTGCTTCGCTTTTAAAGCAAAAGTAGGCAATTTGAAA
>VCCN01007126.1:1578724-1591055 GCA_006491835.1 Architeuthis dux | reverse complement strand
GAGGGATAGAGGAGGAGAATAAGAGAGAGGGATAGAGGAGGGGAATAAAAGAGGGAGACTAAGAGATTTAGTGAGAGAGGAGAATGAGATAGAGAGAGAGAGACAGACAGAAAGAGAGACAGAAAGAGAGGTAGAATAAAAGAGAGACTGGGTGAGGGAAGAGAATGAGAGAGAAACTAAGAGAGAGGTGGTTACAAAGAGAGATTGAGTAAGAAAGGAAAAGAAAGTCTCTTGGCCCAAATCAACACATTACATAGACTGACCAACAGATAAAGGGCTACGCTCTGGTCCCCTAAAAAGGAAGAGTGGGGGGGGGGAGAAAGAGACAGAGGTAGAATATGAGAGAGACACAGAGAGATGAGAATGCTAGTCCAGTAGAATACTAACAATAACTTGCCTCAAAAAAATTGTTGTGATAAAAACAACAAAGATGAGGATGCTAGCCTGGAAGAATTAGTGAATAGTTAATATACCCTGTCACTGAATACATTGTGATAAAAACAACAATGATGTGGATGCTAGTCGGAAAGAATCATTGGTTGATTTCCAGAATCTGTCTGTAAAAGGGATATAACTCCTGTTAATCCTTCTTTCATTTAAGGCTCACAGGAGTTATCTCCATTTTATGCACTGAACCTAGGAATCAACCAAATCATTGAATAGTAACAATACCTCGTCTCATGAAAAGGTTGCAATAAAAACAACAATGATGATGATGCTAGTCCAAGCAAAATCAAAGAATCTTGGTCCCTGCAAAACAAAAAACAATTCAAAATTATTTAGTTAGCTCAGTCTTAGTCGTTATTGCCCACTGCTTACCATATTTATAAAATGACGGTTTTTCCTGTAAGGGTGGCCCTGTATTCATTGGAGTCTGCTTGTGTTCTAGGGCCATATATGCACCATCATTGACCTGGAAAACATAACCCAGACACACCATCTTTAGCAACTTCCGCAAGTCAGATTTGAAAGTTAAAAAACTTACCTCTGAGATACACTGGAAATACTTTCAAAATCTGATAGGTTCTTCAAATGAAAACTCAAAAATAATCTTTAAAAATATATACCAAAAAATCTTAAAGTATAAAGGATTCCGGCAGAAAACGGTTGAAAGAGAGAGAGAGTGGCAATCAGTTGTTTATTAGGACTGTTAAATCCGAGATTCCTGATTTTTTTTTAACAAACCATAAAATTCTTAAAAATGTTACATATTTTTAGTAATTAAGAGCCCAAGAACCTGTATAACAATTTCCATTCTAATCAGTTCAGCAGTTCCAAAGTCCAATATTTTATCCATGTTCCCGGTGGCTTCCAGGGCAAGGAAGGTTATTTACATAAAAAATGTAAACAAACAATTGGATCGACCGTAACTCACCATTTTTCAATTCCTGGGGTTTTGTCAACATTATAGCCAAATTTCAGCAAAATCGGTCAAGATTTGAGAAATTTTTCCAATTGTAAACAAAAACAACAATTTTGCTCATAAAATGTAAAGAAACAATCGGATTAGCCATAACTATAGAATCTCTCCAAAAGCCTACATACAATTTCATTGAAATATATTAAGTTAATCAATTGAGAAAAAAACAGACACCCATAGTGTAGCTTTATTTCTGCTGGGGACAAAAATAATCATTATTTGATAAGTAAGAAAGGTGAGTTTTGTGGTATATTGATCACCCCCAACACAGCATGCTGTGACGGTTTCTATGACAGTGACTAACAAGACCATTTAATGAGATGGATGAGCTCGGTTCTTTCCAACAAGTAACTCAATTCTAGGCAGAGTTTCAGAGACACATCTGCATATCATTCTCAATTGACAGTCTTGCACAGAACTTGTGTTATACTCCAGGGAAAGAAAGGTATTCAAATGAGAACGGACATACATGCAAAACAGAGATGTTTGATTTTACATTTTGATACGTTCTCACAGTCTCACGCATTAATGGAAAATCCTCTCACATTTTATGAAAGGTGAGAAATTTTATAAAAAGTACATTTTTATAAAAGTCTGAATCTTTTGGTTAGTGATTTTAACCAATTAAACGTGCCCGGAAGTGCTACCGCAGGACTGTGATTTGCTGCGTTCCCCCGTATCTGCCACATGCTGAAAGGGTCTAATCATTCCATTTGCACACATGCTAGGAGTAACATCGCAAGTTCAACAATGAGTATCGAAAATTTATACACCGCCACAACGCCAAAGAAAATGAGATTGAATGAATCTATGACTTACAATTCTCACTCATTTTTTTACATTGATTCAGGTTTCTGTGCTGGTAAACATTACATCACTCTGACCTCCCATTGTAAAATAAAGTAAAATTCGATCTTGTTGAAGTTTTGAAACATGCAAGACACAATTGGTGTATGGTTGCATCCATTTAGTGTTGTTAACTGTATGTCAGTTACGGTGTAACGATTTTTCAATTTTTGGATTATTGTCTTAATATATGAAAAATTATCTCTCAAGCAGAAAATTTCATTGAAATTCATGGAGAACTTTTGGAGATATTGTGTGGACAACCAAACATGAGTGAAATCATATACCTCTATCAACTTCATTGGCAGAAGTAAATAACCAAAAGAGAATTTGATCATAACAAGATGGCTATTCTCTTTTTTTCTTTAACACTTATTGGTTTTCCCATGTTGATTTATACCAAATAGCCAGACGGATCAAAATTAGATACTGAAAATTTAATTTAAAAGTCTTAGAGATGAGGCAGACAATGCAACCATTTTTGACATGTCTACATCAGATTCAAATGGGAAGACAGAACCAATTAACAACAATCTGCCACAAACAACCCCGATGTTGTAGCCATTGTAAAATACAGGGTATTTCATAAAGGATACAACCTTTAGGATAAGAGGGTAAAACAAGACTGGCTGCTGCAGAATCAAATTCCATTCTAACTTTTATTCCGACTGAAGATGATTACTGTAATTTTTGTATTGTATATATAACAAACCAGATCACCCAAACATACAAAACACATCTCATTTCATTCACACTACACAGCATGGATTGTTGCCAGACTGCTATGTTCAAATCTCTTCTGATGACATTGTTTGCAACGACGGAATGCATAAACACGCTTTTCTCAATCTTTCTTTTCCACATTGTCTAATCAAACTACCATACATAATAAATTAAAAATTCTAAAAATATACAATAAACTATGAAAATGAAAAATATTTTCGATTTCCGTGTTCTGGACATTATAAAATATTAAAATTCTAAAACTTCAAAATCTTTTTAAAAAAACCTTAAAATGTTCTTAAAAGTTCCACCTTGTGTATTGGTGTATGCCTTCTGATGTTACGGCTGTTTAGGCCATTTTCAACATCCTAACTGCTAGAAGGTGAACATCCACAAGCTTTTTGTAGACCTGAGCATATTTTTTGTTTGTTTTGATTGGTCAAACAGTCTCAAATTGAACCAATCAAATTTAATCTGTTAAAGAGGCTCCAGTAGTCATAATGTCCGAATCAACTCAAAAAGGGTTTTAAAATGCTGTGAATGCAACATTACCCCCTCTTTTTTAACATATATTATACACCATGTTTTTGGACTGAAAATAAATTAGTCCATCTGTATTTTTTTTTTGTCAACTGCCCAATGGAATTAATATAGATTTACTGTATAGACTGATCTGGGAGTACCATTCTCATAATATTTATACTTGAACGGAGTTTGTCTTTCCAATGGTTTTCATGTATATCTAGGTCAACCAGTTTGCATTGTTCTAGAAATACGACTGCATTTTTGTATAAATGAGTTTATTTATTAGAATGAAATAAGCCTAACTGTTCATAGTAGAAACTTGAAATTTTGTACACACACTCATATCAATGAGTAGGGAAAATGTTTTTTCTGTTGGGTTTTAGTGGGGGGTTCAATTTTCAATGTAAGCTTATGCTAAATTGGTCACTAAGTTGTGCCCAGTTGGTTTTGGAAAATTCAGACATTTTTTTAGTAATCACTGCCCAACTTTTTAATTGATCACCCCCAACACATCTTATGGGTGGTGGTGATACATAATTTCCCTTGGAATGCTAGTTCTTTTTGTAATTTGTGTCTTTAAAAAATAGTTTTTAGATTTAAAATAGTTTTTAGTTGCATCCTTTTTTTAATACCCTGTACTTCAAAGTAAAATTCAATTTTTGAAACACAGAATTTAACCAAGAAACATGCAACATGCACAAGAGAAAATCATGCTTCACATCCATCCAGATAATATAGTCCTGAATCCAATTGTCCCTTCAGCTTACATGTCAATCATCTTAAGTGGATTTTAACGGGGTTGGGTTCCAAACTGTTTTTGCTATTTTTACCCATAGAGATTCCACTCATGGTTTTGAATTCAGAGTTGTCCTTCTCCTAGACTGATGCCAGCCAAGGCTAGAGTGCCCAGTCTGCCCTCTTATTTAACCTGTAGTGGGGGGGGGAGAAGAGATGGATTCATGCCTTCCCCAAGAACATTAGTTGTTCCTTTGTTTTTCCATGATCCACCTTCACACTTTTATCAACCTTCAGGTATTCACATGCAAAACAAAGTGCCTTGTGAACAAAATGCCCAGCATTTATGGCAGTTCCTGCTGTCTATGCTAAATTGGTTGACTCAAACTGAGTACCGATTGGCCTAGATGAGAGGCAACCACCGCTGCTGATTGGCCACTTGCACTGGCTCACTGGAGCCAACTTCATTAGCATAGGCACAGGAACTGCCATTCTATTACAGAAATGGATGCAAAGAACCGTGGACAGAATTTGAACTCTGCTCTACGATTCCAGTTTCTGCGCTGGTAAACATTACACCACTCTGACCTCCCATTGTAAAATAAAGTAAAATTCAATCTTGTTGAATTTTTGAAACATGCAACGTGCACAGGAGAAAATCAGAAAAGACAGCACAATATATCTATTAGAGAGCAAACATGCATCAGAGTTATCTTAGTAGCCATTAAGAAGATCAAATGGCAATGGGCAGGCCATGTTGCAAGAATATCAGACAACTGCTAGACATCATGACTCGCACATGGATCCCATGAGATCATAAGTGAAATTGTGGCCAGCAAAAAATAAGATTGTGTGTTGATTTAGACAAGTTCAGAATGACACTTAGTAGCAGGGCTGCCATTTTTGGTACGTTAGTATCACATTGGGACATTTTTATATGTTTTGGCAATTTCCTGGTAGGTCTTGTTCAACAGTACAAGATGACAGAAAAACTTCATTTAAATGAAATACAGATGAAAATGAAGCAGTTTTTTTAGAATATTTGAGTTCAGTTTGATCAATTATTTTTAATTTTATTAGCATTTAATGTTTCTGTGTTTAGTACTTTTATGGACAATTTGGTACGTTTTCGGCTAAGCTTTTGGAACATTTGCTTAAATCTCTGCAGCAGCCCTGGGCTTCTTTATTTGGTACTTTTATGGACAATTTGGTAGGTTTCGACCTACGCTTTTGGTACATTTGCTTAAAACTGTGGCAAAAAGCATAGGTCAAAACCTTCCAAATTGTCCATAAAAGTACCAAATAAAGAAGAGGAGCGACTTTATTTGGTACCTTTATGGACAATTTGACATGTTTTTGTCTAAGCTTGTGTACCACATTTGCTTAAATCTCTGTGGCAGCCCTGGTTTTCTTTATTTGGTACTTTTATGGACAATTTGGTAGGTTTCGACCTATGCTTTTGGTACATTTGCTTAAAACTCTGTGGGAGCCCTGCTTGGGAGCAGAAAATTGGCAGACCTTGTGGAAGGACTATGTCCAACAACAGACTCTAAAAGTCTGATTGAGGATGATAGAAAGTGTAAACTTTTACAGAGAACACTGTTGGAAACAGAGAAAAATCAAAGAGGCAGCACATAACATGTCAACTGAATGCATTAGTCAGACAGGTGTGGAGTTCAACCCGATGTTGCTTCCTCCACTCAACAAACCCAATCCTTACAAGAAAAGGATAAAGAAACACCCGGATCCTACGTTATAGGGGTTACCTCCTTTGAAATTAAAAACTTCTGCTTACCCCATCACATTCTGATATTGGCCGAAGAATGGATCAGCCAAAATGTGTTAACAACACAAACAACAAGGAGTTCAATCGTCCAAAGAACTATTTGAAAGATGGTTACTGTCTTTATGATAAGCTCTCAATATGGGTTCTTGCCATGGAGTAGTGTGTAGCAAGCCAGTTTCGCTGTAGTGAGTTTGATCCTCACTGGGGGCCCCACACTTGTGGCCTTGTGTCAGACTAAGCTTAGTAAAGGCATCTCATCATTGGGTAATGAGTAGTGAGCAGGCCATTACTATTAGGGTGCTGATCTTAAAAGTGGTTGACAGTGTGATCCTATCAGGATGCTCAGTAAACATGGCCTTATACCAAATTTACACAAAGATAAAAAACGGAACATTTCTGATTGAGCATGACAGGTAAATGCAGTGATTAGGGTGCTGAGCTTGCAAGCTGTTGATAATGAGTTTTAGTCCCATTAAGTGCTCTAAAACAGCAGGCTTGTGCCATACTTTGCTTAATCTATGTTGGCCAATAAATTAATGAAAAGATTCCCAAACACCATGCAATACTCAGATCAGTGAATTATTTGTACTAAGACATTGCGGTGAGATCAGCAAAGGTGAGGATATTTTCTGGAATATTAATTCTTAAATTCATATAAAAAATTGAATGGAAATATCAAGGGAAATAACTACAGATTAAAGGTATCATACAATTTAATTGATCTGCACAGTCTCTTATATATTATATTTTATCCTTGATTTTAACTCATGAAGTATACTAAGTGACATCTAATGAACATCCTGGTGCAGTCATTTGACTGTCAATTTGCCTACCCAGAAATTAAATCTTATGTCAAAATCAGCAATCCATCTCAATAATTGGTTTTCTTGGGTATTCAAAGGAATGAACTCTCTAACCCTAACCGTATGTAAAATTTTGTAGGGGGGATTTACTGTGGTGAAATTTACCTTTGAGGGAATTTACCAGTCACCATCTATTCATGTATAGAACTGATATGACAAAGCAACCACGAAATTCAAACACACTATTGTTGGGTGATTGGAGTCGCTTGCAGTGACTGGACAAACATTTTGTGTGGCAATCTGAAATTGTCTACAGTGGTGAAACCAAACAATCATGCAAAAAAAAAAAAAATGAAAGTTGCGTGCAGGTGAAAATGAACCAAATGACATCTTTACCTTGTAATGTGAAAGTGAGTTTAGCCGCCTGAGGTCACCTTCAATCTTTGATGTACTATCTTCATCGTTTAGGATGAGGTGTTCATTTGGAGTTATTCGCCATTCTGGAGGTTTAGCAAATAAGACTGTCAATAGGTAAACAGAAACATTGGGTAAGAAATAAGAAAGGTAAGTCTTACTTACGGTCACAGATAGCCATCAGGATGAGTAAGCAGGAGGAAGTGTGAGACGGGAGTAGTGGACAAGACAGAGGGTCAAGCCACTTCCACAGCAGCAGCAGCAGGAGTAGTAGTAGTAATAGTAGTAGACCATTTGAGTATATGAAGCCAGCAATTGGGGAGAAAAGGAAAATGATGCTAGCAAAAACTAAGTATTTACTCATCTAGCTTTTAGGCATATTTTAACTTTTAAATTCATACTAGGTAATTCAAATAGTAATTTAAGGGGAGCGACTTCTGATTAAAGTTACTTCCCTTGCACTTTGATAATTTAAAAAATTTTTCTTTAATTCAATTTTTTTTCTTTTTCTCTAATAATAGGGAATTCAAATAGTAATTCAAGGGGAGAGACTTCTGATTAAAGTTACTTATCTTAAAAATGTGTTGTTAAGACTGGGATAATATGTAGAATCCAGACCACCCAAATTTATTTGAGACAGGTGCAAATTCTCAGATGACACCGCATATGATGTCACATGTGCCACGTCAAGGTGGTAACATCAACAGACTGCTTCTACAGACTTTTTTTCCTTTTTTTTTTTAGTTTTCACTGACGTTCAATGTTTTTACCAAAATCTTCACCACAATTCTTCTTTCATGAATTCTCTTATTTCTTTTTATTTATGCGCCATTTTTAACATCTAGTGTGCTTGGGTGTGAGCGTAAAAATTTGAAAATTACCCACAAGACTGAGGATCATTCGCTATATTTTGTTGATAGAAATACTGAAGTTACACACACACAATTGAAAGCTATCAAAATCATCAAAAAAGTTTTATTAAATCAATGCTCGGATGTAGAAGATCCTTGTTTTGATTAAATTTAATTTTAATCAAATTGAAACTATGTATTTATTTACTTTGTGTAAAAAAAAAGTTTGTATAAACAATCTATCAATATAGATCCTTCGATGCAACACGTGACATCATATATGGTGTCATTTGACTCGAATCACTTTTGGGGTCCAGATTCTACATTTGATCCTAAGATAGGTATGATAATCTACATCTTATTATACAAAAGCTGTTGACACTGTTTTGTCTGTTTGTTGGTTGGTTTCTGTCACACTAAAGCAAACATATATAAAATTAAAAAACCCTGCCATGATGTGAATGTTCGACCTGGAGTTAGCCAAGCAAGTACTGATTGAGCATGACCTTATTCTGCTTTAATAATTGGGTGAAATTAAATCACAAGTTAGCAACTGACCAAACAAGTAGCTGCCACCACTTGTTTACATCCAGTACATAGTACAATGGAGGAAAAAAGGGACCACAAGAGAAGTGGCACCAATCCAGTGGTTCCCAAATGGGGAGGAATTTAGGTAATCCAAGTCTAGATAGTCCAGTCTAGAGATAGGGTTTTCTGCACTTCTATCAAGTCGAAGGCTCGAAATAAGCTCCAAGTTGAGATGTGCTCTCTCACAAATAGACCCATAAATCGAAGAACTAGTAACAAAAAACAAGAACAGAGATCACATTGATGTGTATATCAGTTACGATAGCAGAATTCTTAATTTTCTTGTAATAAATGGGAATTTCAAATGATGTGTTCTAATTATTTTTGCTTGCTTGAGTAGCAAATACATAGCAACAGCAGCTGTACAATTATAAAATTAAACTAATTCTTAGTATGAAGCTGTCTAATTATATGTAAAATAAAGTTATCATTTGAAATTATTCTCTGTTGCAACTTAATAAATGGAAGTGGGGGAGTACTAGTAATCTTATTGACAAAAGTGGGGAATGACTTGAAAAGGTTGGGAACCACTGCACCAATCTATCTTTTATCTACATCTTATTATACAAAATACATTGTTGACAGGTTCTAAGCTAGTATATGATATAATATTTTAGAACATTTTATTTTAGTGTGTAAAAAAGTATACAATTTGTATCTACAAGCATACATCATAATCATATTTATACAATATCTAGGGCCTTAAACTTTTGCAGTGGTGTAATAAACACCATAATTCTTCTTAAAATCATTTACATCTGTTGATAGCATTACATATTCCGGTAATCTATTCCAAAGTCCTACCACTCTATTGCTAAAAAAGAATTTCCTGGTATTCAATCTACTTCTATTTGCTTCTACCGTATATGTGTGGCCTCTCAGTCCCTTGTACCCCCTTCTATATTACCATCATTTAAAACAAAGATAACTGCAAGACATGGTTCAAAGCAAGCAATGTTGGAAGCAGATTGATGGTATAAAGGTTACAATTGAAGCAGGTATGAAGTAGGACAACATAACCATCAAAAATGCATTGCATCATAGGGACTGATTTGACTGATCACTGCCAAAGAAGCTAAAAATCTTTACTTTCGTACTAAGCTGGCACGGCAAAGACTATTTAAGTTTTAGTAAAAAAATGATTATGTTATTTTTTTTTTTTTTTATTAAATCAAGTATTGTGAACCATTTTTATTAATTTTTGACTATAATTTATCCTCATCTTAATTTTTAGTAGTTTTTAAAAAAATCACAATGTGTAAAATGGTTTAACGAATAATAGCTTTTTTACTGAAACTGAATTGTAATTAAGAAAAACAACTAAAAGTTATGATGGTAAATAGTAGTTAAAAAATTAATAAAATTGGTTTATAATACTTTGTCTAAATAAAAATTAAAATAATCAATTGCTTTTTTTACCAAAACAATAACACTGCCATGGCTTTACTGAAATTGTGATTAAACAAACTAAAAATTAGGTAAATAGTAGTCATAAATTAATAAAAAAGGTTTACAATACTTGATTTAATAAAAAAAATAAAATAATCGTTTTTTTTAATAAAACTCAAATAGTCATTGCTGTGCCAGCTTAGTACAAAAGTAAAAAAAAATGTTAGCTTCTTTAGTGGTGATCTTGACCGATCACCACTAAAGATTTTTGTCCTTATGATGCAATCCATTTTTGACAGTTAAGTTGTCTTACTTTTAGAAGTCTACTGGATTCTGAGGATTCTACGACTGCTGGGATATATATGTCCCGTAGATCTCTTTTAGAAGTCTACTGGGACATATATATTTTCCGTAGATCTCATTCAGAAGTCCAACAGATTTCTTTTAGAAGTCTACTTGGACATATATACCCAGAGGTTTTTACGACTGCTGGGGATATATATGTCCTATAGATCTCTTTTAGATATTTACTGGGATATATATCTCGAGGTTTCTATGACCACTGGGATATTTATGTCCCGTAGATTTCTTTTAGGAGTACAGGCATTGAGCACCTTAACAGGTTAGTCTTGAAAGGGTTAAAATATTTGATATTCAAATACTTAATGACTACAACAAAAGCTTAGCAGGAATGAAAACGAATGAAAACAAATGAAACAAAGAAAAAATATAAACAGAATCAAATCTTTTAAATCCTGTCATAGAATAAAAAGTAAAAATGAATTAACATGTTTTGTAGATTAATTTAGAAATATGCATTAAAAATGTTCAGTAGAATACATATTCTACTGAACATTTTTAAAGCATATTTCTAAATTAATTTCATAAATTACACTGCGCAACACGATTTTTGTTCTTCGGTAGCGAGTGTTATTTTCGAATTGCTTATGTGTAAAAAGTATAGAAAATGGCTATTATTCCCTTCAAACTTTGCTTTTGTGACCAGGATAGTGATATTCATATGTAGTTGTTTTTCTTACTTTATGTGATTAAAAATGTGCAAATTTGCCCATTGTCCAATTGAAAATAAGTAGATTTCAAATTATCACAGTCCTGGTCACACAAGCAAAATTTGAAGGGAATAATTGACATTTTCTATACTTTTTAGACATAAGCAATCAGAAAACAACACTTATTACCCAAAAAAGTTGCACAGTGTTATTATACACTGATTTACTTGGACTATGTCCTCATCTTGGTTGTTATAGTCGCAACATTTCGGCCGTTGTACCCTGTGGCCTTCTTCAGGTACAACAGCCAAAACATTCTGACTATGACAACCAAGATGAGGACACTAGTCATATATAATAATGATAATTCCTCATCTCAGAAATTCAGACAATAATTTGATAAATATGTTTAATTAGCAGTTTAATACTAGCATCATTCTCCTCTCACCTGGGGAAATCCATGATTGTTGAGTGTTGAAGATACGGGGGAAATAAGCAGAAATCCTTTGAAACCTTTCACCAAAAGTTGTTCAGTTGCAAAGCAGGAAAAATCAAGCAACCTTAAATCCCACATTTTTTTGTTTTAAAAAAAAAATGGTCATCTCATTTTGAAGACATTTTTCTGGTCGTTCATTTGATAGTTTTTTTCTTTTTTGTTGGGGAGGGGAAGGGGTATCAGTGCTGCAAAAAAGCCTGGCTTGTTATTTAAGCAAGGTTATGAACATTAGTTTTTCTTTTAGTACCAATACCGTGAACCCATGACCACACCCTAACTCTTTTGGTTAGTAGACACCAGAAAAACTCAAGTGACATTCAAAATATACTTTAATTTTGAATTAGCAACAAACCATTTAACACTCAAATTCATATTAAAAAATTCAAATCTTAAATCAATCAGAGTTACTTCCCTTGCATTTTTAGGTAAATCTTTTTTAATTCAATTCACAAAAGCGTTCCATTTTTAAAAATTCTATCCATCGAGGAGTTCAACTCTCAGTGATATCCAGTGGTTTATGAACTTAAGAGTTAATTTTGAATTAGCAACAAACCATTTAAAGTGGATGTGAGTATATTTCATTAGAAAAAAAACAAAACATTTATCAGTTATTAATATGTAAAAATGTGGCTTGGTATATTAAATTGTTTAAAATGTTATTACAATGGTATATGTATATATTATATTAATATTTTTAGGCATAGCTGTACAACGTTATATTAACTCTTAAATTCATATTTAAGAA
>VCCN01007126.1:1381216-1395763 GCA_006491835.1 Architeuthis dux | reverse complement strand
AAGAAAAAAATTCCAATTATTGTTAAATTTAAAAACATAAAAATAATCCAAGAAGGCAAGATACGAGTTGGAGTTGAAGAAAAAGAGATTTTTATCAAGTGAATCTTGAGGGAGGAAAAAAAATAACCTTGATTGCGTCAATCTATGAAACTAATTTAACTCCTAGGTAGAGAAGGGAAGATGAAGAACCGAAATGTTCCATGCTGACATAAAACCCGTTCCTTTGATGAAATAACTGATAACACACAAGCTTATTTGATTTCTAAGTTCAGGAACCACAAGACATTAGTTCTATTTAAAAACAGAAGAGTCTCATTATCAGGAAGTTCCTTAATCAGCTGTCAGACAGGGATGACACCATTATTCAGTTAGACATGAATACATTTTCAGAACAGTGATTAGATCACTGTTCTTTTTAAGTTATTTATCAACATTAACCTCTTAAATTCATATAAAAAAACTAACTAATTATCTCCCTTTGGTCTTACTTGATTAATTATTTCAGATCAACTGTCTCATAACATTTCTAACATTCTTCTAACTACTTGACTTATACAATAAAATAGAACAGAACAGTGGTGCCCAAACTTTTCATTACCAAGAACCCCTTTTATTTAAATGAATTTTCCCAAGAACCCCTTTTATTTAAATGAATTTTCTCATGGACCCCTTTTATTTATATGAATATTCTCATGGACCCCAGGCTTTTGAAAGGTCTGGCCACTCAACAAGCTCGCGGATCCCAAGGGTTCACAGACCCCAGTTTGGGAACTGCTGTAATAGAAAATATAGCAAATGGAGAATCCAAAATTCCAGATATGTTGGAGAAAAACATTTTTATCAAGTGTGTCTAGTGGGGGAAGAAGTTAACCTTGATTGCATCAATCTATCTATGAAACTCATTTAAGTTACAAGTGGGAAGAAGAAGAAGAAAAAGAACTGAAATGTTCCATGATCAAATATCTTCTAAGACAGAAGCTTATTTGATTTTCAAGTTCAAGAACCAAAAGACATTAGTTCTATTTAAAAACAGAACATTTTCATTATCAGGCCATTCCTTAATCGGCTGTCAGAAGGGGATGACAGCATTATTCAGCGAGACATGAATATATTTTCAGAACAGTGATTACATTTGGGAAGAGAGGGAGCGGATGGGGCAGGCAGGGCTACAGGTAGCAGCACAGGAGTCGGATTGCGGAGATGAAATAATAAAAAAAAGAATATATTATGAAAAAGAGGTGTATGGTGATGAAGGTGTGTGCTGGCAAGAAGAAAACCAAATACATAAATTTAAAAATGCAAATTATTACCCTCCCCCATTAATACTTTACAATTAAGAGGAAGAAAGAAAAAAAAGAAGCAATCTTAATATAAAATGAAATCATTTCTCCCTCTTGACAATTATTTCAATTATTTTAGAATATTTAGGGCAAGAAAAAGGGGATTTTTTTCCCCCTAATTACTAATAGAAACCATCAACCATACTGTCAACATAAGTTTTTAAGCTGGCTATGTATGTATGTATGTGTCGCACCAATGGAGCTAGAGGGCTGAAAATTTAAACATTTACTCATGTCTAGAAAAAAACGTTTTTATTTGTTTTTTGAAAATCTTTAGTTTTGAAGGTTTTTAGTGGGGGTTCAGTTTTCAATGTAAGTTTATGCTAAATTGATCCCTTAGTTTGTGTCCGGCAGCATTCACATTTATTTTTTTGAAAATTCAGACTTTTTTAGCGATCACTGCCTAACAAAAGGTGAGAGAAGTAACTTATTCATTAATCACCGTTTTTTCCAATTTTTAATTGATCTCCACCAACATGACATGCTGCCAAAAGATATTGGTCACATGACGGTTTCTATTGAGTGACTACCAAGACCAATTTTCTTTCTTCACTAAATAGTTTTAAAATAACTTGTTGCACTTGAAATGATTTTTTCACATCATTAAGAAATAATGCGATAAGTGAAAAATATATTAATTGCATTTTTTTTAGCCAATCCAATGTAAATAGAGATATAATTTGTTAGGCTTTTGGGTCCTTAACAGCAATAGTGTCTACCCAAGAAGTTAGACTAATTTTCAAGTGCAATTTTAAATTGGGACATAATGATGCTCAATAATGATAACATCAACAAAGCATTTGGAGGGAACACTACCACAGTGCGAACTGTTCAGCATTGGTTCAATAGGGTTAGGTCTGCAAATATGCAATCAATTTTATTCCTTTAAGTTGCAACATCTCAATGTTAATTTAGCATTTGTTTTACCAAGTTGGGATAGAGAATAACAAGACATCAATCTGCCACGTTTCGAAAAGGATGACTTACATTTTCGGTGATTTTAACCATTGGCTATTTCTGCTACGGAGGCCCAATCGCATAAAAAACATTTTTTTTTTCTTTAGAAACTCGTTTCTTTTTTGCCAAGATTTTTTTTAATGATTTTAATAATATAAAGACCAATCTCGTAAATTTTATTTTTACTCTATTTCTTTTTAATAATTTCAGTAATACAAAGGCAAATTATTAAAAATTTCTTTAGAAACTGATTGTTGTTTGCAAAGTAAAAAACAGAAGAAAAAATAAAATTTACACGACTGGTATTTGTATTATTAAAAAAATCTTTGCAAACAAGAAACAAGTTTTTAAAGAAAAAAAACAGATTTTTTTACACGATTGGTCTTCCATAGCAGAAATAGCCAATGGTTGAAATCACTGAAAATGTAACAGTCACCCTGTTCGAAACATGGTCGATTGTTTTCTTGTCAATCCCTATCCCAACAAATGCTAAATTAACATTGAGATGTTACAACTTGAAGGAATAAAATCGATTGCATATTTCCAGACATAACCCTATTGAACCAATGCTGAACAGTTTGCATTATAGTAGTGTTCATTCCAAATGAAAAAAAAACAGATTTTTACATGATTGATCCTCCGTAGCAGAAATAGCCAATCACTGAAAATGTAACAGTCACCCTTTTCGAAACATGGCCCAACAATCTAATAAAAGACATAAAACAGCGTCTTTTTCTCAGCGCGCCTTGTATTAATTTTTGAATAAAGAAGAGATGAGCGAAGTAGCAGAAATTTAAGAAGTAATCAATAGTGAAAACACATCCAGAACTTAATCCAAGAGAACTGCGGAATTAGAGTCGGGTAAGCATTACCCTGGCCTTACGTTCCTCCCTACCCTGGCCGTACTTTCCTTCCTGAGTAAACAAAAATCAATGATACAAAAATACGAGGAGTACAAAATCAAGAAACAAGCCTTTCTATTTGTAGTGAGAGTTGATCCGGGATCTTTTCAAAAATTTGAGTAGACGGATTCAGGAAACACGAGACAAAATCTACTTGAATAGAATAAATAAAGCTTTTGTACAAATTTTTGAGATGAAGTTTTGTTTTCATCACTCAAAAGATTTTTTTAGACTATTATCGCCATCTTTTATCACAGCATTTAAACTGCATTGATACAATCTTCCAGGCCTTCAGTTTTCAATTATCTTTTTTTATGCAATTTTATGAAGTGTTGTCTTTATTACTCAAACATTTTTTAGACTAATATCCTTATCTTTTCTGTTGCTTTCTATCACAACATTTTACTGTTTTATTACAATCTTCAGGCATTCAGTTTTAAACCGTGTCAATTCAGGATAGAGAATCAAGGTTGCTAGATGTATTTTGTCACACAAGACCAAATTTATATGGACTTGGGACCAAATTAAGTAACTTCAGTACCAAAATAATCAAATAACTTAAAATCCATCATCAGACCAAATTTGTATGGTCTTGGGACCAAATTAAGTAGCTTTAGTACCAAAATAATCAAATAACTTAAAATCCATCATCAGACCAAATTTGTATGGTATTGGGACCAAATTAAGTAGCTTCAGTACCAAAAGAATCAAATAACTTAAAATCCATCATCAGACCAAATTTGTATGGTTTGGAACCAAATTAAGTAACTTCAGTACCAAAATAATCAAATAACTCAAAATCCATCATCAGACTCAGCTTGCAGCAAAAATGAATTAAAATCCATATTTCTTATCTATTTTCTATATCTGTATGTATATTTATGTTGTATCATATTTGTGTGTAAAGGATCTTTTGTAAATTTTCCTTCAGAAACAAATCTTTATTTTTCAAACCAAATAGCTTTTTTCAGTACCAAATTTGCCCAATTATTGTACCAAAAAGTACCAAATGGAAACCCTGATCTGATAATTGCAAACATCTGTTTATATAAGACAGGAACCACTTAATTTGGTCCCAATACAAATTCGGTCTTGTGCCGCAAAAGACATCTGGTAATTCTGTATCAGATATCATGCCGCAAATGACCCCCCAACCACATACCAAACCTGCCGCAAGCCTGGAATCCTTATCTTTATTGTTTTTATCACAGTATTCGAATTAGTGCATTTCCCTGTCTTCACAGATTGTAAACTCCCAGGAGGAGATTTCCTAAGGCTTCCCATGGAATTGGAGAGAGTTGGATCGTTCTTATCTATTAGACCAAATGTAATCAATTTCCGGTGCCCTTGCTTGAGATTGAACTATATAGGACACTTTTATTGATACAATATGTAATCGACTGAAAGATAGGGGCCACATAATCTTCTCTTAAGAACATGTGTTTCAGGAGATAAAACAAATGGTTGTCAAATCATAATATGTATTACGTGATTCGGAAAATAATGGACGCTTTTATTATAACAAATTAGTTATGTTGCAATATAATAATATATACTCTATATTTCTCTAGTCTACATGTATATATTGTAAGATTGACCATTGTTTTATAGATATGTTTTTCAGATATAATAGTTTGTATGTTCAAGGCCCCAGACTTAACCCTTTATATTGGGCAAGTAACTATATATGATCACCTGCGACATGCAAATATTATAGCCACAAAGACAACATAATCGACACCAATGTGGTCTGCAAACTTTGCAAAGTACACTTGTGCTTGAACAAAGATAGAAACTGTTTTGAGGCAATCCACACCCCATTAAATTAGCCGGTTTTTGGCCCACACAATAACATTTTCAAATCAACCCAGTGTTATTTGTTTTGTCAATATCAATTTTTTGTATCTATTCATTATATTGAATGTTATTCTTTAAATTCTATGTTTTATTTAACTTTCTACTTTAATATTTTATATTTTCGGTCACTTTTTGGGCGAGGCACCATATATGATCACTCTGCCCCCCCAAACAAAAATAAACAAACCCTATAAAGGGTTATGAAAAGCATAGAGTTATGCATCTTTTCAATTCGGCCATTATTTCCCAAACAACTTAATATATATTATCCTGAGCACCTAATGCAAAGAAATAGTTAACATGCTTATTTGGAAAGCTATTGCCATTGATTATTTAATTGGCACTCCTTAATTCTGCCCCTGAGCCCTTATCAGCCGCTTTCGACAAATATGTTGCGATTATTATTACATTTCATGCATTTCCATGTTCATACCAGATGTCTGGTGGTTATCACTGGGAGCAGGGATGGCCCAAGCAGAATTTTATCTGAGGGTCTCAAACACCTCTTGGGGGCCCTCTGGTGGCCATGGGGCTCTAAGCAGCACTTAATTCGCTTATGTGTTCGGCCAGCTCTTCACTGAAGATTGAGCAAGATAGTTTTCTTAAATTTCCAGCACCTTTCCCAGTATTCAGACCCTCACGATTGTAGTTTATTTGGCATCGTTTTAAGTGCACCAACTATTATTACTGTGTTATTATTGTCCATATATTGCTATTGTTTATATGCCATCATTACTATGTTATTATTGTCCATATGCTATCATTACTATGTTATTATTGTCCATATATTGCAATTGTTTATATGCTATCATTACTATGTTAGTATTATCCATATGTTATCCATATTATTACTCTGATACTATTGTCATTCTGTTGCTACAGTGAGCGTAAAAAATATCTCATACATTTCCGAAAATTTTATTTTAACATCCTTATACAGCTTTAAAATTGACAGCATTTGGACCAAAGATTAAAAAATACAAAAGAAATATTGAAAGAGTTACGTATAAAAATCAGAAATCTTTTTTCTTCTATACTTCTCAATCTCTCGCTCTTTACATTTGTCTTTCCCAATTCTATTTGTTACTTTACAATTGAGTGTGCAAAGTAAATTAGAAAAAAATTAAGATTCTTTTTCTTACCCGTCAACAAAAACAGCCTTAAAAAAACATCTATGCTTTTTTTCTTTAGCTGCATGACCCATATAAATGTCAATTCACCGGAAATAATACTCATATCTTCAACTTTTTCTTTCTTTCCCATGCTTCTTCAGCAACTGTCTCCTTTTCCCCCCAATAACATTTTTTTCTACTTAGAAAAATTTCATTGAAAAAACAAAAGAACCATAAAAGTACAGAAAAAACATCCTCATGAATTAAATCTTGGAAAATAAACATCTACGCCCTGAACAGAAAAATAACATTTTTATTCATTAACAAAAAAACCCTAAAATTAAACCGATGAAAAAAACGAAAAATTGAATTATAGAAAGGAATCAGCCTGTTTTATATTTTTGCGGGGAATTTCTTTATTTTCAAATTTCTAACTTAATTTGAGGGTTTCATCTCCCAACCCACTTCAAACTGATACTCTGTATCCAAGTTGAGAAAACAAAAAATAGGGGGTATGGGCATGGGGGAGGGATTCCATTCCAATGTAATCAACGAGCAATTACCGATGCCATAGACGGTGCCATCGTTTGCAGATTGGCAAACTTCTTTTAGAGTTTAAGTAAACACATCGTACAAAGAGTGCCTTCCCTTGACAGGAAGTGCAGCCGAAAGGGAAAACGACAAAACTTTTCAAAATAAGCGTCTGCGGCATTCAGCCCCGCCCACCCTCTCTACACATGCTGCTGCTGCCTCACCACCCCCACCACGACCACCACCAAATGTGTTTCTTAAAAGTTTCCCTAAAATTAAATGATCTCTCAAGGAATTTGTTTTATTTGAAAAAATTAAATATGAAAGGATTAGAAAATTGAGGAAGAGGGGGGGGGGTAAAATGTGAGAGGGGGAAGGGGAGAGAATGAAAGAGGAAGGGAGAAAGGGTAATGGGGAGAGACAAAGGAAAGGAACGTTAAAAAAAGAAAGGTGGAGGAGAGAGAGGGAGGTAAGGAAAGTCAGAGAGAAAGAAGACAGAGAGAGAAGGAGAGTCAAAATAGAAAACAGAGGGAGAAGAGGGAGAGTAGGATGGAAAAAAGGGGAGGAGGGAAAAGAGAGTAAAGGATTTTTGTTCACACTGACTACTAGAAATTAGAGGGAACATTGATGTCATTGAAATTCATTGAGAACTTTTGGAGATATTGTGTAGACAAACATGAGTGAATACATAAAAATATGAAAAGAAAAAAAAACATCTCTAATCAAAAATCTCTTAATCAAAAGAAAAAAAAAGAAAAGATTTCTAGATCCACTCCAAAATTTAACCAATTCATCATTACCCTATGGGCTACCATTCTAGAAAATTTCATTGAAATTCAATAAAAACCTTGGGAGATATTGTGTTGACAAACAGACAGACATGAGTGAATATATATACCTCTTCCAACTTTATTGGCAGAGCTAATTAATTTAGATTTTTGTTTTTAGGTTATAGAGAATATAAATGTTTTATAGTTTGTTGAAATTGAAAAGGCCCACCTGATTAACGTGCTTGCTATTTAGGAAAGCAACTTAAATAAAAATAAAAGTAATAAATTAAGATTGACATGTCAAACTAGAAAATTAAAACTCTCGAGAATGATTAATCTTATATTAAAATCAGAGCAACAGACAATATGAATACTTTTCAGCAGATAAAAAAAACAGAAAGATCTCTAAATAAATAACCTTTGAGAGTTTTAGACAATAAAAAAAGGATCGTTTGAAATCTAATCAAGTTTGTTTTCCATAACGAGATTAATTACAATCACAAAGGTGAAAGCAACGACAGAGAAATAAGAATTTAAAAAATTAAACATGGCAAGAATTTCTTTTGGAAACAGGGATGATTTTAAATTAAATATCGAAATTCCAAAGACCTTGTGCAACAATCTATTGCTTCCATTAGTTTGAAGATCCCTTTTTTTCACTGCCTTTGTTGACTTCATGAAGGCTTTTGACTCCGTGGAAACCCCTAAAGTCATTGATGCAATCATAGAACAAGGCATAGACCCTGTACATGTCAGAGTTCTACAACATAGCAGTTCCTTTATAAGGTTACATAAAGATTCAAATCCCTTCCAGCTTGAAAAAGGAGTAAGACAAGGTGACACCAGCTCACCCAAACTCTTTACAGCCTGCACAGAAATGATTTTCCGAAGCTTAGAATGGACAAATAAAGGAATCAGAATTGATGGCGAATACCTAAGTAACCTCGGATTTGCTGACACCACCGTCCTCTTTGTTGAGAGCCTTGAGGAACTCCAGAAAATTTTAGATGAACTGAATGAAAAAACGCAAGAAAGTTGGTCTCCATATATACTTCAGAAAAACCAATACGTTGAGGACAAAGACAATGTTCTGAATCAAGAATGAGAAGAGACCACTACATCAACCTGGGACAACGAACCTCCATGGAATCCTCAAAAGAAGAAGGAATCAAACAAATGGAAATGGGCAGGCCATGTAGCAAGAATGTCAGACAACATAAAAACAATATCATGTGCAACAAATGTGTACGGCAAAAATGAGATGCTAGGCTAAGTTTAGTAAATATCAAGGCCGTCCCCACTTGGAAGTTTGGTACAATACAATCTTCCTACTCTTTATTTGGTCTTGTGCCAGACTAATGCAGCAGTTGAAATACTGTGATAAAAGATGAAAGAACTGGTCTAAAAAGTTAAGTAAAGCATCTGAAAATAATAGAGAAGCTTTTCAAATGTAAAGACCTGGAGATCAACAGGATGTGGGGAATGGAGACCGAATGAACACCAGTGGTCATTGGTGCTCTAGGGCTTGTGAAGAAGGGAACAGAAGTTCACCAACCATATCCCAGGTAACATCAACATCCACGTAGTCCAAAAGATCGCCTTACTCAGAACAGCCCACATACTACGCAAAGTACTGTTGATAAAATGACAACTCCCCATACCTGTCACACATTTTGATACGGTCTCACGCATTAATTCTCTCACATTTTATAAAAAGTCTAAAATTCTTATGCATTTTAAGAAAGGTGAGAAATTTTATAAAAAGTGAATTTTCATGAAATTGAATCCTTTGGTTAGTGATTTTAACCAATTAAAGTTGTCTGGAAGTGCTACCGCAGGACTGTGATTTGCTGTGGGCTGCCTATCTGCCGCACACCAAAAGGGTCTATTCATTCCATTCACACACATGCTAGGAGTAACATTGCAAGTTCAACAATGTATTGAGTATATTTGTACAGAACTGACATTATTTTGACAGATCACATACAGAACTTTTGAAACAAATTTTAAATACAGGTACAATTCTCACTCATTTTCAACATTGACAGGTATGACTCCCCATAGCACCCTAGGACCATAATTTGGACACAGCTCTACAGGATGCAAAAAGAAACATTAAAGAAAAATAGTAATAATAATAAAAATAATAAAAGGTAAAGCATCAGTCTCTTGAAAGACAAATCCCATTGGAGTAAACGACCGAGTTTCAAGTCTGGCCGAGACCAGGACTTTATTCTTACAAGTTTTTATGACCACCTCCTTGGCAGGATGCAAGTCCACTGAAGGGATACCTCCACCCTAATCACATATCTTAGAGTGTACTCAATTAGCTGCTGAGTGCACAGGGAAATTTGTCCTAATGAAGAGTTTTCCGCACTCTTCGCTCACACCGGGAAACGAATCCAGGACCTTCTGCGTATGAGGCGGACGTGCTAACCCTTACACTATCCGAGTATTTCATTACAAGGATAATATAACATTATTACTGAGGTGGCTAAAGCAAAGAGGACGTTACCTCATACGGATTCCCTGGGGGACCATGAGGCAAAGCTCTAACAGGGTCAGCCAATAAAATTAATAAAGAGCCCACGCCGAAGGACCAATCAAGTATCCTGAAACAAATTAGTTGGAACCCGCAAGTTCATTTCAATCACTCCAAGTTCATCCAGTATTGTTGTAATGAAGGAAGAGGCTGCGAAGGTGGCTTAATGGATAAAATTTAATATCTAACAGATCAAGTGACATACGCCAGACGGGTTTATTCGATCACATCTGAAGCGTCATCCAGGACAATACAAGTAATGACATCCCAAGCTTTGGTTAGTTAAATGTACTTGAATTTTAATCTAATCTTACAACAAGATGCTTCATTGGATATTCCTTCCAGTGAGAAGCTAATGGGATACAACTTTTGTTAAATTTGTATCAAATTGATACTTTAGAACTATTGTGGTACGTTTGCTAATATGCTTGGAAAATTTGGTACTTTTTAACAATTTTCACCTTACTACTGAAGACTCTTTAAGAGATTCAATTTGATTGGTTCAATTTGAAACTATGTTTGACCAATCAAAAATAATTTAATAATGCTCAGGCCTACAAAACGCTTGCGAGATGTTCACGTTCTAACAGTTAAGATATTGAAAATGACCTAAACAGCCATAACATGTACAGGCATACACCAATACACAAGGCGGAACTACGTTCATAAAAATGTTAATTTTAAAATTTTATGTTCTTTTTTAAATTTTGAAGTGTTAGAATTTTAATATTTTATAATGTCTAGAACACAAACTGAAATTGAAAATATTTGTCAATATTTTTCATTTTCATAGTTTATTGAATAATAAAAAATGTTTTTTGTTATTTGGTACTTTTGTGGACGACTTGGCTTAAGCTTTTTGGTACATTTGCTGAAAACTTGGTGGTAGCCCTGATAGGATGTTAGTTCTTGTACTTGAATTTTAATCTAATCTTGTTTATAACAAGATCTTTCATTGGATGTTCCCTCCAGTGAGCAGCCAATCGGATGTTAGTTCACTCAGGCAAGGTTACAATCCATTATCTAAATCAGTGTTTCTTAAACTATTTCACCCTCGAGTCTTTATTACAAAATATCAATCATTTCTCTAAAAACTAACAAATGTCCGGATGGTTCTAGTGTCTAATGGATTGACTTCAAAATTGAAAGAAAAAACATTCTAGGAGAACATTGTGTCACTAAAAACCAAATCTTTACAATGTAACTATAATGCTAAAGTGGAACCTTACTTTGCATTCTGTATACTTATATGCATATACATTTATTATTTTATATGTTTATATATAATTATTTAAGGGGTCAAAAGTGAAAGGAAACCTCCCCCCCCTTTGAGGGGTCACCAGTGAAGGGAGACTTTTTCATCTCTTTAAGGGGTCAGTAGTAAGGGAGACCTCCCCCCTTAAGAGATCAAAAGTGAAGGGAAACTTTTTCCCCTTTAAGGGTCAAAAGTGAAGGGAAACTTTTTTTACAAGAGTGAAAGCTTTAGTCCCTTTTTTTCTTTCTTTACTCCTTAAATATTTTACCCAGGATAGACGGTTACTCCAACTAGTGTGTAAATAATCGATGTATTTAGCTACCCTCTAAAATTTGTATGGTCAAAACATGTTTAACACATTGGTCTTGTACAAGTTAAGTTAAGCAACATCAAGCATGGTCATTATCTAGATAGGTGACTGTTTGGGAATATTAGGTGCCCTAAGCAGCTGGTGATCAATTCCTGGCAGAGTCATACCAAATTGTGTTAGACACAGAAGCTCTCATAAGATCACTGAAGTTAAGCAATGTCAAGCCTGGTCAGTACCTAGATGGGTGACCGTCTGAGAATACCAGGTGCTGTAAGCAACTGGGGATCAATCCCTGGCCATAACAAAGAAATGGTACTCAATGCCTCTCTGCTAAAGAGTAGGATTACGGGTAAGTGGTTCTCAAACCAGGAATATGAGTCATGCTCACCCCTATCCGAAAAAATAGAAGATAAAAGAAAGAGGAAGCCTCGAGTCGCTTCCGACTACAATCGACCAGCCAGACAGACCAAAAGTTATACCCATTCATCAAAGCAAAAGCAGACCGAGGATAGCCATTAGGATTCGGGGAAAAGATATTTGATTCTAGGGGTTCCAGTTTTATAGCCGTGACAGCCAGGGCCTGTGGGTCTCCATGGAAGGCACAGAATAAAAGGCTATTAAAAGTTGAGCTATCAACCATCAGAGTTAGCTTCCTCAGGCAAACTGCCTAAAATTCCCAATAGGGGAGGTGCTGCCTTATAAAGGTCACTATCTTTTAAAGGAATCTCCAGGGAAAGGGCTATCAATATCTGATCATGGACAGGGATCACACGGACAGACTTCTGGGGCCTGAGGAGTTTAACAGTTATACAAATGATAGGAAAGAAAAGGGGGGATTGTGGTGGTGCCGGTGGGGTTATTGGTTGGAAGGGCTCCCAGAGCAACAGAAGAAACAACAAAGACTGACAAATCCACTTCCAGCCAAATGACCTAAACATTTATTGCCTATATAAACCTTTCTTAAAATTAGCTGAAAAATCCAGGTAGGATAGGTTTTCAGCTAATTATAGTAATAGATGGAAATCAAATCATTATTATCGGGGTGAGCACGAACGCAGACCTCACTTTTTTTTCTTTTTGATCTTTGTGCATTTGTGGGTATGACTTCATTTTCAAATACCTTTGTATGTATGTGCCGTATATGCATCACACTCCCATTAATTACTGTGTTAAAATATCGATCCTAATTAAAAGGTGATAATTGTCTAAAATTTGTAACCTTAAAAACCCAGTCATTCTTAAAAACTGAAGGCAGTATAGAACTATAGTAACAGAGCAAGTACAGAATCACTGAATTGGAATTGCTAGCTTGCAAGCATTTAGTGCGGGGTTCTTGAAAATGTGGGGCCAGTAGCAAATGCTACTTTTGCTATATAGTTAATCCCGCACTGATACACGTGTGTGCCCAGGTTGTTGCTAAAGCTTAAGTAGAAAGTGCCCACCTTGCATATAATCAGTTCTTTGGCAAAGATTCCAACCTTTAATCCATATCATTGCATATTGAAATCTGAGGCCATATGTTATGGGGGAGTGGTTTGGGGCTCGGGACATATGTTAGTGTATTTACATGCAGGGCACAGGGTAATTATTTTCAGTTGAGATGTTGACCATATCCTTTCATGCTTTGAAAGCTTCAAGGTGTGACTGGAGTCTAATTTGCAGAGAGTGGCTAATTAGGGGCTTTGCCTTCGTCACTTCCTATAGAGGAGAGACAGACAGACAGAAGAGGGAGAGAGTAGAAGAGAGAAGAGATAATTTCTACAGAGTAGCTAATTTAGGTTTGCGTTTCGTCATTTCCTACTCTAGCCCCCCCTTATTAACTAATGTTGCCTGAACATTTCTTAGAGTTCATTATTACGTTGCCTGGACATTGCTTATAGTTTATTATTTGTGTTAGAAAGTTCTTTGGCAACCTGCTGAGTCTTCATTTGCTTCTCTCTCTGTCTATTACAATCTCATCTCTCTCTCACACACATTTTGCCCCTCAAGAGAAAAAACAGGGAAAAGTGGCTGAATCATTGGTGGAGAGAGAAGAGTGAGAGGGGAAAGTGAGAAGATAAAAAAGAGAAAGGGAAGTAGAGAGGGAAGAGAGGGAAAGAAAGAGAGGGAAGAGAGGGAAAGAAAGAGACAGAAGAGAGTAAGAGAGAAATTATCTTTTTTTAAAAACCATTCTATCTGTTGCTCTCTCCCTCATATTCTCTGTGATGACTGACACCTCTCTCACTATTTACATTTATCTCTCCCTCTCATATATCTACCTAGTCAGATCTCATTCACTCTCTCTCCCCAGCTATTCAGACGTCCTTCTCTCTTTACCTATTCAAATTCATTAGGGTGAATGAAACTACAGAAGTGAATGAAGAGTGAATGAAACATGAAAGACTATTTACTCAGCTATTTATATTTTTTCTATTCTTAAAAAGTAATGTTTGTGGCAAACATGTACAATAAGCAAACAGTATTTCTAAAAATCTAATTCTAAATTCTAAGACTGTTGTCTGCTAAATTTATGTAAACTAGAAAAATTCTAATAATTTTTGTGTTAATTTGTTTTGTCACTCCAAGTTTTCTTTAAATATTTTTAGGATGTTCAAAAAGCATGAATAAAATAAACATTTAAGAAATGAGTTAATTTATGCCTTTTGCTCATGATACAAAATGAATGAAAATGATACACAAAGGAGAATAAGATGAAAATAATCTAAAACATAAGGAAATTTAGTCACGGGTGAATGAGATTTTGTAATAAAGACTCGAGGGCGAATGACACTGAAATAGTTTAAGAAATGAATAAAAAACAAAATGTCTGTACCAGATCTAAGTTAATGCCAACAACCAAATGTTGACTTTGAAAAAGAAAGAAAAACAAAGCAAATCAGTTCTAGTAGAGTTAAAACTGAAAAATATGGTGGAAAAAGACATTTTGAAATTTTTTTAATGAAATTGGGGGAAAATGCAACAAGGAGAAAGA
>VCCN01007126.1:1315886-1326353 GCA_006491835.1 Architeuthis dux | reverse complement strand
GCATGAAAAAATTGTGAATGGGCTCATGGGGTGGGGGGGGAGGCCTTACACCAGAGAGAGGCACGCCCAGTCACCCTAGAAGAGACAAGCGTATGTATTCATCGTGAAATGAGGATAGATATGCCGTTTACCACTTGATAAATCTTTGGGGACCAACATTTTCTTCTTCAGCCCTTTTCTTTTCCTTCATTTTTCTCTTTTCTTCACTCTCATTTCTTCATTCTTTCATCTCTCTCCCTTTTCTTCATTCTTTCATCTCTCCCTTTTCTTCATTCATTCTCTCTCCCTTTTCTTCATTCATTCTCTCTCCCTTTTCTTCTTCCTCTTTTTTGGAGACTTTGAAAAGATTATGCGTAAGGGGCAGAGCAGAAGCTTTTGGCAGGGGTGGTGGGGTTGGAAGTCCTTTCCGTCAAAGGAATGTGAATATGTGCGTCCGCAACAGGCAGCGACTGATGTTGGGGGGAGGAGGAGGGGATGGAACTTAAGCAATCACAGACTCTTTCCCCTTCCCCCCCTCTATTTATTTTTGGCTTCTTCTCCTTTGAGTTTTCTCCCCTTCTTCTCCCGCTCTCCAATCTCTAAAGATTTAAATGCTGCCTGGTGTGGAATCATACAGAAGGACGCTTCATTTCACTGCCAACCATCAATACCATGTCCTGTCTGGTAGAAAACTCTATAGACGGTTGGGGTCGGAGCTTTCGTGTTCTGGTGCGTGAGTGAAAGCAGCAGGCATTGCTATTTCAACAGGGAAAATGGATCGATCTGGTTCACTTCCTTTTTTTTTTTTAAACTTTTAGTTTCTTTATTATTATTTTGGTGAAGAGCGACGTAGAGGAAGAGAGCGTCGGGAATAAATCGTGTAGTTCGTTTTAATGTCTTTAAAGTTACCAAGAAGGGAAGACCAAATTAATCCCACCCCACCAAACCTCGTCTTCCAATCTCCGCATTCAATGCTATCCAATCAGATTCAAGAATTCCCTTCCTAGTTTCCGTGATTCAAGCTAACTAGTTAATGCATCTATATTCATTTTTAACCTTTCCCTATTTTTATACCTTTTTTCAAAACCCGGTTTATCTTTTTGTATTGCCACCCCTCCTTCAAACCCTCTTTGTATGTAGTTTTCGTCCCCTTTCATCTAACTTTGTTTCGGTTTTTCTTATAAGTCAATTCCTAAGCCTCAAATTTTTCACAGCCTTGTAACGTAGTTTATTATTCGACAATCCTGACGTTTCCTGTTTCCAAATGGCCGCCGTTTTAGCTGCTGCTGATAGCGGAATCGGTTGCGTTGTCCGCTGTTGCTGACGGCGAATTTAAAGTCAAAGAAGCAGACGACAATTTCAACATTTTTCCACTTTCTGAAGTGAAAATGGCTGATGGACGTATATCTAAATGTGGTAGGCCTAAACCTGCTGCGCCTACATATATTGTACCAATGCAAGTCAATAGAAATTTGTTACATGAACTAACCCTAACTACCCTAAACACTAAAAATACCAACACCAACCCTAATGCAAAAAATACTAACCCTAACTTATCCTATATTCATTTGTATTTATCAAGCTTTTGCTTGAATCAAAAAAACAAAACAAAAACAATAGTCTCTTGAACTACATGAAATTGCACGATATCAGTAGACCACTTAAAGAAAAAATGCTGTTTTGAGGAATCTTCTCGTCTCTTTCTTTGACTTTAAAAAATCGCCATCAGCAGCAGTGGACGTCTCAGTCGATTCTGCTATCAACAGGTGACACTGCGGCCAAATGGAAACAAGAAAGGTAATGATAGCCTATTATTCTAAGTTACAATAGATTAGATATAGTTTTAGTATTATACAATACATAGAAATTTTAATACAAGATATAGGCCCAAATATAGGCTGTTTCTCTTTCAGTTAATATATCCTTCTAATAGTGTCCTGTAATAATCCTTCTCTTGTGCTCAGGAGTTCCTCACTGATCAAACACTCTTCTTATTCCATGGCTTATCTAGCTCCAATATGGCACCCCTCACCAAGGGGGATAATACCTTATGCCAGCGCCATCTACCTTGAAGCCTTCAAGGGCATTAACTCTAAACAGCCAACTATCACTTCCCCTTTCTGGTTTGAAATTCCAAATAAATTCCCCTTCCATAGGAAGCTCAACTTTCCAAAATCCAAACAGAAAAACTTGAAGGCGAGAAACAGACAAATTTGCCACAAATCGAAATCCAAACCAGAATTTTCAAAAAACGTTCATAAACTAGTGACCAATTTAGCATAAACTTACATTGCATATTGAACCCCCCTCTAAAAACCCATTATGGGGAGGAATTTTCAAAAAACAAAAAAAGCATTTTCCCTACTAAGTGCGCATGCAAAATTTCAAGTTTCTACTATGTCCAAAATATCTTAAGTTTTCTTTCCCTGAAGATGTTGATCAGTTTTCTTTTTTTCTTTTATTCTTTTAAGCACTTTATCGTTTGCCGTTTCCTCCTGAAATTCTAATTCTAGGCATTTTACAATCCCTAGGTTGGCAGAGTTTTTCAAAATATGGTACAGCCTCACTTTGAATTGACCCGTTTGAATAAATCAGATTCACTTCCATTTTATCTATAGTTGAAACAATCCACCAGTTCGGCCATTTTAAGCCGACTGGACAGTAAGTAATGATGAGAAATGACATTAGGTTTGAATGCCCGTGTCTAAACTGACCAATTTCATCAGTCTTTGTAGACATCATACCACAATCTCTGTGCTGTGTAATGCACCGTGAGAATTGAGTCTAGGGTAACTTTAACCAGTGTGAATGTCTTCTTTACTCTCCTATCTTCGATCTATATGAATAATATTCACCACTGAATTAAGTGCATTGACAAAGAAGGAGATTATGTTGAAAATAAATGTGTAAAACAAATACTTTTTTCATCATTAAGCTCTCCCTCTCTCTGCCAATCCTTGTCACTGTCTCTCCCAATCCTTTCCCCACATATATTTCCCCTTCTCTCTACCTACCACTCCATGACTGTCTATCTCTCTATGTCTATCTCTCTCTATCCCTCTCTATGTCTATCTCTCTATCTATCCCTCTCTATGTCTATCTCTCTATCTATCCCTCTCTATGTCTATCTCTCTGTCTATCTATCTCTATGTCTATCTATCCCTCTCTATGTCTATCAATGAGCAGGTGGTTGGGTGGGGGGGTCCAAGTGCACTACGAGAATTCAGTCCAGGGTAACTGTTACCAGTATTATGAATGTTCTCTTCACTCTCCTGTCTTCGGAGTCTTTTAATGCTTAGTAAATGCTACTTTGGCATCAACTGGCTACCCCCCTCCACCGTGTCTAGTGCTTCGAAATAAGTGTTCCACCATCATGCCCAAGCCCCACCACTTCCCCAAACTCCCCCCCCCTGCACCCCGCACTCAACCTGATAAATATTTCTCCGCAGAGTCTGATGCCAACTTGGACAACGTTCAAGACATTCGGTGATGTTGACTTAACCTTTGTCCGACTACTTCTCCGCAGCGTGTTGACCCCCAAAATATTTAAATGTGTCGAGTCCTGTCTGAATCCGCTACAAAATTGAAACAATCATAACAACTCAGAAAATCATTCGTGGTTCCTTTCGCCACCAATGTGTATCCTTGGTAGTGTTGCCAAATTAGCCATTTTCAGGCTAGATCAGGCTGGGTTTTTTTTCCAATTTAACCAATGAAAATGGCTAGATATTGCTGCACTTAAATGCTTAACCTTTTATAGGGCAGCCTTAAAACTATTTTAGATATCCAAACAACCTTTTTGTATGTTAAACTAGACCTAATTACAAGATATCTTCAGTTGCAAGTTTTCTGAAATGTTTTTGTTTATGGGGGCAAAACCCTCTGTGATGAAGTGATCATATATGGTGCCTCGACCAAAAATGGAAAATATTAAAAAAAATTAAAGGTTAGCGATTTTAATCAATTATTGCATCTAATTGGGTTTATTATTTTAATAGAGTAATTAATGGGAGAGTGGTATCTATGTGATACATATATGGCACATGAATATGCTGCTTGGGCTCCATATACCACATTATTACTTACTCAAAAAGTTTGTGATAGATATGTATTCACTCAATTTGTGGATTGGGGCTAAGGAAGAATTGATTAAATTTTGAGATCTGATCCAGGGATTTTTTACAGTTACCTCCCCATACTGTATCTTAGATATATATGAACTGAATTTCATTCAGTTTATGTGACAATGGCGTTGACAGAGTGCCTTCTAGTTCTAATATCTGCACAATTATGTTTCCAGAGACATTGTTAAATAATACTTTTAATAATTCTCTAGCTTCAAAGACATAAATAGTGCCCTTGCGCTGGCTACAGCTTCAGCTATCCCGGCTTGGGCTTCCCATATCACTTACTCAGCCCATTTGTGAAACGTGAAATAGACTTAGAGGCAACAAGCACCCAAAATGGCATCACTCACTCCATCCTGCGCTATTTTACCCATAGCTAGGAGGAGAGAAGGATTCAGGTCTTTCCCAAGGACATTAATGAGAAGTGAACAAACTATTTCGTCCAGAGTTTGAACTCGGCTTGCTGAGTCCATTTTCCATCCTTTTACCTGTTCAGCCACCCCACACCACCATTGTTGAATAATACTTTTAATTCTAGCTTCAAAGATATAACAAAAGAAAAGAAAAGTTTATTTGTATCAGTCTTGATGTTTGTGTCCGTATCTTTTTGTCTTGATTAGTTTATGTTTTTTGTAATAATAGTTATGCAGCTAGTGTCCATCCACATCAACGTCCAGCCCACTCGGCCATGTCCACCACCATCAAATGAAATACTTTTGAAGAATGGCAAATTAAATTCTACGGACAAAAACATAAATGAAAAAAAAGAAAAACTTTTTAAAAATATATAAAAACACCGGAAATGAAAAATCTGTAATTTGTTGAAATATTTTTTTTTCTTCATTATTTGGAATCGGTCGGTTGGGAACAGAATTAATTGAGGAAAAGGCGAGAGGAATTGAATCGTAAGGATAGAAAACACTAGAGACCATCAGAAAATATGAAATTATGTTGGGAAAATGAACATAAAAGATAAAATTTTTAAAAAGATGTAATAATTAATCTGAAACAATATCAGAAAAAGAAGTAAGCTATTAATTTCCTTCGTGTTTATCAAACGATTGCTGAGTGGACTCGTTTAGAATTAAAGTCAATATATCTTTCCTTTTACTAAATATGTTAGACAGCTGCCATTTTTCCTGACGTTCAACTGCAGATTTCTTTGATCTGTATTACTTTTGATACACACAAACATCTGTTTTTTAGAAACCAGAGAATTTTTTTTCAAGAACATTTACTTATACAATTTATTTTAGTTTTTAGACATTTTGTTTTTTGGGGGTTTGGGTTGTTTTTGTAGATATTTCCATACGATCATTCTTCAACTGCCTTTAGATGGAATTTGGACCTCAAAAATATCACAAAGAATTGATAAAGAACCAATACAGTTTGAAAATAAAATAGGTTGTAATAGTCCCCTGAAAATTCACTGAATATTAACAACTCATCTCAAAGCCTCAGGCAATAATCTTTAAGTATACTTGTTCATACTTATTAAAAAAACAGGAATTGAATTTAAAAAAACAACACCTATGACAGTATTTCCTTGTCCAACCAGGGCATTGAAGTCTCCCATAATGATATTGAAGTATTTGCAATGTGCACAGGAGAGGATCATGCTTAACATCACATGGAGAGATCAGAAGACAGCATATTACATAAGAAACCAACAGATATAGGCCATGTTGTGAGAATATCAGACAATTGCTGGACATCACAACACACAATGTGGACCCCCAAGATCATAGGCAAAATTGGGGCCGGCAAAAATAAAATAGTGTAACAATCTAGACAAGTTCAAAAGATACTGGCACCCAACACCCACAATCAAGAGATCTGGCAAATCTTGGGGAAGGTGTATGTCCAACGGCAGACATTAAAAGGATGATGATGACAGCTCTTCTGACTTCTGATGGTAGAGAGTTCCTATAAAATACTTTTTTGTCTCTTCATCCCTGCTATTAGTAGTGATACACCATGGATCTCATATGTAACTCTTAAATTCATATAAAAAACTTTAATGTTATTATAAAGTGGAATAACAACTGATTAAAGTTACCTCCCTTCCACCTTTAGGAAATTAAAAACATTTTCCATTCTATTCACAGAAGAGTTCCATTGTCAATTAAGAGAGATATCAAGTGTTTTATGAAATTAAGAGTTAAAAAAACAAAGTACTTTCGTCTCTTCACCCCAACCATTAGTAGTAATACGCCATGGATCTCATATTTAAACAGTAATGACAACTTCACGCGGTGTCCACTAATATCGATTGGTTCTAATTGTTGGTTTGTAATAACACACGACTGCAGAATTTTTAATTTGATTAATTCCCCAAGGTTTTCAACATTATTATACCAATCATTTAAAAACTAAAAAAAAACAAGATATTATTTTAATAACATTCATCCAAACTATCAAATGAATGTTCTTGTCTGCTAATGCACACTTAATGATATTTGGATAGGACATGATGAGAAAGGTTTTTATTTGTTGAGTTTTGTCTGAAAACTTTAATATTTGGATCTAGCACTGCATGGGGAAAATGGACCACTGAGTAGAGAAGCTATGATGGTGTATTAACAAGAAAAATAACATGCCTGTCTGCTGCAGGATCAAACTCCACTCCTACTTCTACTTCCTACTATTCCGACTGAAGATGATTACTGCAACTTCTGTATTGTATACATTGTTAAGTATTTTGAGTTATTCCCTATAGGCAGGATAGTTCTTATCCACTTCCGGTAAAGGGGCGCTGTTTTATGTTCTGGTGAACTAGCAGCTATATTGTTATTGGTGGATCAGAGGGGACCCACGTGGGTGTCTTTGACTGCAGTCGTATGAATAAAGGATCTGTGAGTACGTCTTTTGTTGCATTGTTATTCTGTTAATATCTGTCATAATGACAGATATTAACAAAATAACAATGAAACAAAAGACATACTCACAGATCCTTTATTCATACAACCAACCTTACATACATAATAAATAAATTCAAAAATATACAAGACTTGTCAGTTTGTCTCAGTTGGTAAGACAGCCACTTAGCAATCACAAAGTCATGATTTCAAATCACGGTATGGAAATGTTAATTTTATATATCAGTTTGGTTTAACATGACAAAATAAAGAGTTTCCTCCCCTAGATTTAGTGAGGATTGTTCTTGTCACGAGGGAAAAACAAAGTCATCTCCAACTTGGACTGGACTTTGAAAAAATAGGTGTGAATTTGTATTAAGAAAAATAAAATGAATAGAGAAACTATGAATTTGTATGACAGGAGAACAGTCATCAGCACAAAAAAGTCACAATGGTAAAGGATCTCTAAGTACCTCTTCTGTTAGAATTTTTAATCAGTTAATATCTGTCATTAAACCAAGCTTACAACATGTTTAGATTATTATCGTACTTCTTGGCTATCTTCATCATCTTCTAGTTCGACATCTATTTTTCTCACTATTAATCACTGCTACCCACAACACTGGTTTAATGTTGGGTTTGGGTTATTCATGTGTTCTCACATTTATATGTATCTATGTATCCAGACTTCAACCAGTCCTAAACATTCATAGAAATACTTGACAGACAGACAGACACACCTTTTGAAAATCGCCCCCATAGTTGGATTTTAGAGGGGGGTTCAATTTTCAATGTAAGTTTATACTAAATTGTGCCCACTTGGTTTTTGGATTCATTGATCACTCCGTTTTCCAACTTTTTAATTGATCACCAACACAGCATATATGGGTGGTGGTGATTCATAATTTCCTTTGGAATGCTAGTTATTATATTATATTATTATCCTTCATTGCTGTCTTCTTATTCCAGATCTCCTTTTTCTTCTCACTTCTTGGCTACCATCTTTTTATTCTTAACATTATTATTATTAATTATTCAATTTGCAATGTAAGTTTATGCTAAATTGGTCCCTTAGTTTGTGTCCAGCAGCATTCATGCTTGATTTTTGAAAATTTAACTTTTTAGTGCCCAACAAAAGGCGAGAGAAGTAACTTATTCATTGATCATCCCTTTTTAATTGATCACCCCCAACACAACATATATGGGTGGCGGTGATTCATAATTTCTCTTGGAATGCCAGTTATTATTATCCTTCATTGCTGTCTTCTTGGCTACCTTTGTCTTCTCATTCCAGATCTCGTTTTTCTTCTCACTATTATTAATATTATCACCCTTTTTTGCCATTTCTAAGCATCATCGTTTTCTTGTTCTACATCTTTTTATTCTTACAATTATTATTACTAGGATTATCTTCCTTCTTTGCCATCTTCTTTGATTGTCCTAATCAGTTTACAGAAGCAGAACAGAGAGGCCAAACCAAGATAGAGCACACTCGACTTCTTGGATTACCTTTATGAGGCCAAGGAAAGAAGAGAAGGTGGTGGCGGAGTCTGGATGGATAAACGCACACAGTGACCTCGATCCAGGGGGGAAAAAAAAAAAATCATACGGAAACACAGAAGAAATGTCTTGGTCATCTCCATTTAATAGGCATTGTCCTTCTCCTTAAATTCTATCGATAAGGCGCCCCTCCCAACACCAACACGAAAGAAAAAGAAAAAAAAAAAGAATCAGCGCTCTCGCCCAGGGAGGTAGTTTCATCTTTGGTTTTATTTACCTTCTTATCTTGATAAGCAGTCTTGATAATTTCCTTTGCTCTGGGGGTGGAGAATCGTAAGATCTGTTATTAAAGTATCATTTTCTCAGAATATGATCTAATAAGTTCTATCAGTATCGAGTGATGAACCCGGCTATTATCGATGTCAATTGACAAGGCTGAGAACACAAGATCCTCGAGACAAGCAGATGAAATGACGATCAGGAAAGTACAGGACAAGACACGACAAAACAAGACAAGAAAGATCTGCAAACAGAAACATATAAATGTTACAGTAAGATTGTGAAACTAGGGATTTTGTGAAATCCCTGTACACTGTAAATACCAAAGGAAATTACACTTGATATTTATTAAGTTTAGCTTAGTTTGACACAAGGCCACAGTAGTGGGGCACCCAGTGAGGATCAAACTCATTACAGTAGTAATGGTCAGTATCACAAGCTTGTTAATGATTACTATATTGTAGTGTATATACACTGTGAAGCAGAATATATTTGATATATTGAAGCAGAATATACTTGATATTCATCAAGTTTAGCTTAGTTTGACACAAGGCCACAGTTGAGGGGCACTCAGTAAGGATCAAACTCATTACAGTAGTATTGGTGAGTATCACAAGCTTGTTAACCATTACTACACTTTAGTGTATATAGTACACTAAATACTGAAGCAGAATATATTTGATATTTACTAAGTTTAGCTAAGTTTGACACAAGGCCACAATAGTGGAGCACCCAGTAAGGATCATACTCGTTTGTTAACCATTACTACACTGTAGTGTATATACACTGTAAATACTGAAGCAGAATATACTTGATATTTACATTAGTTTGACAAGACCACAGTAGTGGGGCACCCAGTGAGGATCAAACTCATTACAGTAGTAATGGTCAGCATCACAAGCTTGTTAATCATTACTATGTTCTGGAGTATGTCGAATCACAGCAGGATTCACTTAATTTTATAGATCTTTTTGCTTTAGCATGACCATTTACGACAAACAAAGTAAATAAGTCTAATAAATACTTTGAGGTTTTTGTCTTATACTAGGCCTTAAGTATTTTAGCTAAATATCTTGTGTATGACTTATACCATATTGAGTCACCAGCTATAATTAACAGTATTTGATGTACCAGAGAGAGTAGCGCAAACAACAGAAAGTTGGAACAGGGCAAGGGAATAACACATCTAACCATCTGATGGTATCAAACCATCTGATGGTATCAAACCATCAACGATGCAGGTGTCTGTTGATGTCACTTCAGTAAATTAATCCTTCAACAACAAGCAAAGTCATTAAACCCTGTGGAACATTCTAGGTCCAATTTGTTAGGTAATACAGAAGAGGGGTGGTTGAGGGTTGAGCGCGGATTGTCCAGTTGCAATCAAACACTCGCAGTGACCATGGTAACAGTAATTAGAATTCGATTCTCAAAGTTGATTTCAGCGGAGAAATCCACCTGCCCAACTCACACACTTTTTCTTGTTCACACGTCCCGATTTATTCCCACCCCTAACTTCGCAGAAATGGCAGAGGAAAGAATTAAGAAGAGTAGGGAATAGAAAGCGGGTATATAGGAGCTCATTCGGCACCAGGGTTGCTATTTTGGCCATTTTATGGTCAAATCTGGCCTTTCTGAACAGCATTTGACCATGAACTTTTTGGTTTTTTCCTTATCTTTTTAATTAAAAAAATTAAACAAATTAAACAAATTAAAAAAATTAA
>VCCN01007126.1:1197200-1208700 GCA_006491835.1 Architeuthis dux | reverse complement strand
AAAGTCTGGACACATAGGGAATATCACTATTTATAACTATATTTTTTTGGCCCTACAGATTAAATAGGAGTTTGTCGAAAGAAGAAACTTATAAAAATTATGAGACACCGGAGGGAACGCATCATAAATGAATGTGCTCAAATAGACAGAAATGTATCGGGTTCATGTGAATCTTGCAAAGCGCATTGAACTTTGCATCACAAATGGTGGAAAACACATTGAAGATGTTATTTATTAAGATGTTAAATAAAATGTTGTTCAAAGTTTTTATTGAAAATAGGCATTTTGCCTATGTGTCCAGACTTTAGAGAGACCCTGTATAATTCCTACTGATCTCCCTCTCTCTCAACACGCAGGCACACCAATCTATCTCTTATTGCCATTGTTGTTACAACTGCTGATCAAATTCTGATCAACCTTTCATGGGCAAAGCTTCATGCAATTTGATTCGTAACAGGGAAAAAGGCATTCAATATCCCCATCTTTGCTCGCTTTTGTCTAACCTTACCACAGCAAAGAAATCAATATGACTCACTATGTCACCTGAGGATGGCCAGAGAACCAACCATTTGAAAAATTGGGATAAAATAGGAGTACAGGTATACCTTGATTACTGCGGTTAATTTGTTCCAAAATTTTCTGTACTGTTCAAAATCTTATTAGAATTTAATGTGTTTTTGTTTTCAGCTTATACTTAGTTACATTAATTTGTACAGCAATACCATAACCGTACTACATCAAAACCTGCGCTATTCAAAGAATTGCTGTATATTCCAAAGACATTTACCATATTTGATGGCATATAAGACCCTCCCTATTTCAGTAGGAAATATTAAGAAAAGTTTTTTTTAGAGTATTTACAAGTAAATTACCTGTAATAATAATAGTAGCTTAATTATTAGAGAAGTTGCTGTGCATAGGCAAGTTTCTTGAGGTGAAAGGGATGCAAGTTCTAGTCTCGCCTGGAGATTATTCATTTCCGATCTACGTGATTTACTCATTCCCATAGTCTGAGGAAGTTGCAATAAAAAGCAATTAAAAAAATTCACGATGAAAGAAAACACGAGTCAAAAATCAATAATGGTTGACAAACACCATTAAATGGAGATTTTTTTTCAGATTAAAAAAGAAAAAAAAAAAAAAAAAAAAAAAAAAAAAAGAACTGATCCATCAGTTATTAAAAAATGGATCAAATGTTGAATCCGGAACCCAAAATTGATTGAAGTTAAAAGTACAAATTTTCAGATTTGCACTGTAATCAAAATTCAATTTAATTTAATCAAAAACCAGACTGAAATTCAGAATTCAGACCTATTTAACTACATAAAACAATATCAGGAAGAAATAGTATCACAAAATCCGTGTTTCGGGGAAATTAAATTTTGATTTCGGTGTAATCTGAAATTTGTGCTTTTGACTTTTATCAATTTTGGGGTCGGGATTCTACATTCGATCATAAAAAATTTAAAATCAAATCCATTATTTTTGTCAGGGAAAAATGAAGATTGATGATTACACCTCCTTGAAACTTATGTATCGTCATCTCCGAAAAGTGAAATGGGTTCACGTTAAGAGGAACAACCTTCTCCTCTGATTCCATTAAAGAAAAAAGAAAATTTGGTTATATTTTGATGTTAAAAGCTTTAGAAGTTTTTATATGGCAGATCAGTAGAAAGAAAAGTGGAGAGTTAAAGGTCACCTTTTAAGGATGGAAGATTTGAAATTGAGGAAAAATTGTTTAAAAATTATCACAAACAGCTCAGATTTCTACAGTTTAAGGAGACCGAAATAATTTTTGACGTTTGATATTTTAGACTAGGAAAAGAGAGAGAGAATAAAAAGATACCACTTTCTTCGCTTAAGAATTTTCCAATCAATATTAAAAAACAGGTCAATAGAAATCATCATGTGACCAACGTCTTTTGGCAGCATGCTGTTGGGAGTGATCAATTAAAAAAAATGGAAAAAGGAGTGATCAATGAATAAGTTACTCCTTTCGCCTTTTGTTGGAGAGTGATCAAGTCTGAATTCTGCCGGACGAAAACTAAGGGATCATCTTATAACTTTAAATTGCAAATTGAACCCTGCACTAAAATCCTATTTAGGGGTAGAGTTTAAAAAAAAAAAGAAAAAGATTTTTTGTAGGCATTATAAAGGTGTAATTTTTAGCCATCTAGTTCCATACATGATTTGCCAAATTTGACACTTCATAACTATGCAATTTAAGAAGAAATCTAGCTGAAATCTGGTATCCCCATAGTTTTTCACCCAAATAAGCCATTTCTGGCTTCATTTTACCTCAAATCTATGTAGTTTAGGAAGGAAAATGGCCCGGGCGTGGGGGGGATGCTAAATGTTTGTCCGTCCGTAGAAACTAAACTATGTGTGTTAAAATAAAAATTCCAATGGGTTATATTCATTTGATGTATTGCTGTGTATAAAACATTGAAACAGTTTAAAAACATTAAACACTTTTCTGATGATCAAAACATAGGACCATTACAGTAAAAACCCAAAATTTTATGTGTTTGTTGAAAGCATGAAAAGTAATGTCAGTTGAAAAAAATGGTTCAAAATCTAAGATGGCGCCCATTAGACGAGTTGATTTGGAATTAGCCACCTGCAATGATATGGTCTCGTCTTTGATACAATACTTGAAATACAGTCTTTCATACATTACTTGAAATACAGTCTTTCATATGTTACTCAATACTTGAAATACACTCTTTCATATATTACTCAATACAAGTCTTCAATACATTACTTGAAATACAGTCTTTCATATGTTACTCAATACTTGAAATACAGTCTTTCATATATTACTCAATACAAGTCTTCAATACATTACTTGAAATACAGTCTTTCATATGTTACTCAATACTTGAAATACAGTCTTATGGACTCTTGCTTAAGTTCCTTCCTACACTTGATTATAAATTCCCAACTCCATTTGCGTCTTCAAAGCTCGGCTCCTCGGATCTACATCTGAATAAACAAATCCATGAGAATCGTCTCATCTGGTGAAATGTCAAGTGAATAACAAAACCTGACACACAAGTTCTAATTAGGGAATAGCCCAGCGGAGAAGAGCCACGTCTTTCTAATTAAAACACTCAACATGATCAATAGATCTCATTGGCCAATCATTTGAGAGACGAGGAAAGACCTTCGCTTATCCGCACTTGGCTGTTTATTAGATTTGATTTTTGTTTTGTTCTGTGCCTACTTCTTGTCTTCAATACTCAGGGTGTTAGCCAGTATTCTCACTAGCTGTTTAACAGTTAATTCCCAATAGAAACCTAATTCCAATTTCCCAATTAAGCTGAGCTTTATTTTGACTATTTTTTTGACATTTCAGGTATTTTTGACAATGTTTTTTTGTTTTTTTAAAATACAAAAATGCGGAACTAAAAAAACTTCCCAATCCTATAAAAACAGTGAGAAATCAAATTCCTGGTTAACACCCTGATATGATACCTGGGATACAGTCTTGTTTTCGATATGCAATGGTGGAAATGGAGGGAGGTGTACGCATGTGTGTGGCATATACCTACTTCTCAATTTCCAGGTTTTTTGTTCAATGTCTACTAATGAGACAATAGAGTATACCTAGTTTCCAAAACTTACTTCCATCACTGTCAATACAATACCAAGCCGAGATAGAGTCCTTTAGAATTGTCTCGTCTGGTGAAATGTCAAACTAATAACAAAATCCGTGGTAGAAGCTCTAATTAGGGAAGAGCCCAGCGGAGAAGAGCCTACAACTTTATAATTAAAACACTCGACATGATCAATATATCTCATTGGCCAATCCACACACGATCCATTTCTTAGATTTGATTTTTATTTATTTTGTAGTGTCCCTACTTCTTGTCAAATTCGCAACATTGCAATTAAGCTGCTACCAATCAAGGGACATCAAAGAAAGGATCCTTGAAGTGCGGACAGAAACGGGGGTCCCTCGATGACGATAGTTCATAGCAAGCTTATTACGTAGCTCGACTCTTGACCTTTGGAGGATTTTTTTTTCTTGATAGAAATTTGATGACACATCATTAAGAGTCGGTTTGTTGGTTTTTTTCTTTCCAAGAGACTTTCTTTCAGGATTATCCCCCCCCTTCTTTGATGACTTCATATATCTTCTCTTGATCCACTTCTTACAATGACAGGATACACCAACTTATTAATGAGTCCACAAGTGTATATATATATATATATATAAAAAAATGTATATTTGGGCAGCAATCCTTCATTTAGGCATGTCTGGTTAAATATGATGGACAAGGAACATCTTGTTAATTTTTTATTAAATTTTTCTTGTTTCTGTACAAGAGAACATATGTTTGGATCCATGGAGTGTAGTAATTGTCCAAAAGTGCTTCTGGCTAAACAATTAGCCATTTTCAAGGTCTCTGACAATTCAACAATTATTTTAACCATAGCGTATTTGGCCTAGCCATTAGTGTGTTCAATGTTTTATGTGGTGGGAAAAGTAAATTCTAAGTTGGAAGGATATACTTTTGGACAACTGTTATACTTCATGGATCCAAACATACGTTCTCTTGTATGGAAACAAGAAAAATATCATAAAAAAATTAACAAGATGTTCCTTGTTCAATGCAATGTAAGTCTATGTTAAATTAGTCATTAGTTTATGCCTGCTTGTTTTTTGGAAAATTCCGACCTTTTTTTAGTGATCTCAGCCTACAAAAGTAACTTACTCATTAACATAAACTAAGAAATCTCATTTGTACACAACAAGGCCTTCTGAATCTAATATATAATATACAGGTATACCTTGATTATTGCAGTTAATTTGTTCAAGTTACTATAATTTCATTTTTTCAGCTTATACAAAGTTACATTAATTTATAGAGCCATACTTTAACCATACTACATCAAAACCCACACTATTCAAGGTATTGCTGTACACACACACACACACACACACACAGAGAAAGATCTTTCATTCTTTTCTTCATTCAATTATATATTTCTTCCTACTTTCATTCATTCATATCCTCCTCTAGGTTTTTATTCTATTCATTCATAGACCCAAACTCGTTCGTTGTGTTGGTTCCAAACCAAAATGTATTTCCTTCCCTTCGGACCAAAAACACATTCTGCCTCTTCTCTCTCTCTCTCGACACGACCGCCGAACAAAATAGAATTAATGCCCGACCAACATCAAACAAGTACATTCAGTCCGTCTGTCTCTCCCTCTGACAGACGGACTGAGCCGAGTTGGTTGGGGTTCTGCCGAGCGAAGGGAGACCTTCTTCTTTTGAACTCGAGATATTGACTCGCATCCCCTGCTAAACAACGGTCTTGACTGGCAGTCTGCGGGATTCGATTACACGGCACAAAAGCAACAAAAATTTCCTTGCCACACCCTTTCTCGGGGGGTGGGTGGGTTAGGGTGAGATGCTCTTCTAGACATCATACCCCCCAAAAAAGTCTTCAAATATCATATTGTACATATACACAACTATAGACACGTGTGGATATACACAACTATAGACATGTGGATATACACAATTACACACACACGTTCATACACACAATTACACACACGTTCATACACAACATGTAAACTATACACACACACACACACACACACACACACATACAAAACATACATAAGCAATGAGACAGATATACACATGTAAATACACACATTTACATATATTTATTAACAGATATGTGCACATACAAACACATCATCTACACACACACACACAAGAAACTTCCCAAGCCACACCCTTTCCTAGGTGTTTCTAGACGTTATCCACAAAAAAGTCTACAGATCTCAAGAAAAACTTAAAAAGTTAGAAACAAAATTGAAAAAAAAAAAGAAAAAAGAAAAAAAAAAAAAAAAAAAAAAAAAAAAAAAAAAAAAAGAAATGTGATGCAATTTTTGGCTTTGAATTTGATTTGGGTTGCATACGTCAGACACAGAACGGTGAAGAGACGTTGCCGAACAAAGTTTGGTGGAGAATAGTCACTACGCACCAAAGGAGGAAAAAAAACATCCTAATATGGTTACGTGTGTCGAATCAAATTTAGCCTCTGTTTGATATTTGAATTATACCTATATACAGAAATATTCAATACTCAGGGTATGGGTATGCATTCAGGTATGCATGCGTATACACAGCTGAAGCTCCTACTCTGTTCACTCCTACTTTCGACAGCTCCCACTCCAAAATAGGAGCTTCATCTGTAATTGTTCACAGATTGTCCATTTTCTCGGAAACACATCTTGTGCAAAATTGGAGCTTTATGAATGACTTGGCTCCACAAACGGAGATTGGGAATGTTTTGGGGATGTTACTATTTTTAATTAATACTAAACCATCGTCTATATAAACCTACATCTGTAATATTTAAAAAAGATTTAAAATATATATGAATGATTTGGCTCCATGAACAGAGATTGGGAAGGGTGTCTGGTTCCAAGTCTGCACTATATATATATAACTTTTTAAAAATCTTTTTATTATGGGATCTGCTACAGATTGTGTGTTTCATTGCTGTATGCAATTTATCAAGCGAATGGGGTGAAAACCAAATAAAATCATTTTATAAAAAATATTTTTCTGCACACATCACGACCACACCCAACTCTTCCCACCTTTATTATTTTCGTCCCCTTTTATATTTATTATTTTTTTTATCTATCTTTTTGACAGCACTCACTAATTTTTAGTATCTGGTTTTTATTGAAGTATTAATCACGTTTATTTGTTCAAGTAAAAAATAATATATTTATTAAGTGAAATATATGTGGTTATTGTTGTTCTTAAAAAATAAAAACACAAAATACACACACACACATATATATATGTTATATAACAGTACCTGTTATAAGTATTTGAACAAACAGCCATTTTACTTCCAATCGCTTGGGTTTGAGAGTTAAAAACAGGAACATTACACAAGAACCACCACATTTTTTGCAATCAACATAAGCCTTTAGTCATGTTTTGTGGTTCTGAACGGAGTCATATCGAGGCTTAACTGATTAATTCTTAATTATTCAATACTATAATTCTGAACTAAAATTCTGGTTGGCCATGGCGTCCTCTGGCCCTACCCCCGTAGAAACACCACTGCCCAAACTAGCTAAATTCGGCTCTGGTAGCACCTCGTATATGCGTACACATAAATATAGCGAGAGAGAGAGAAGGAAGTAGAGAGGAATTTCATCTCTAAAAGGTAGCAATATGTATCGTAACTTGCAAAGTCCCGGTCTCATCGTTTGAAGCCAACAGAAATGGCCGTTGCCAAAAAGAAGAGAATGAAGCCACGAGAGGAAGAAAATCACCTGGGTTGGTTATACGGAGCAGAAAATCAGTGTACAGTGCGCGCGTACATTCAGGTATGTGTGGATATGTATCTATATAATGATCACCCTCAACACGGCATGCTGCCAAAAGATGTTGGTTATGTGACAGTTTCTACTGAGTGACTAACCAGGCCTGTTTGTTTCTCAGTCCGTAACAAGACTCTTCAACCTAAAAGTGACATCTGAAACAATGGACTCTTCCACTTGAAGGGTTCAGTCACTTTTAAATAAAACCGTAAACATTTATTAATCATTGCTACCATAAGGTTTAGGTTATTCAGGTGTTCACACATTTGTATGTATCTATGTATCCAGACTTCGCCCAGCCCTAACCATTCATAGTAGAAACTTGAAATTGTGTACACACACTCCCCTCAATGAGTAGGGAAAATGCTTTTTTTTGTTTTGTTTTTTGAAAGTTCCCCTCCAAAATAGTCTTTTAGTAGGGGGTTCAATTTTCAATTTAAGCTTATGCTAAATTGGTCACTAGTTTGTGCCCGCTTGTTTTTTGAAAATCCAGACATTTTTTAGTGATCACAGCCCAACTTTTTAATTGATCACCCCCAACACAACATATATGGGTGGAGTTGATTCATAATTTCCCTTGGAATGCTAGTTTAAACTATTAACAGCTTTTTTTCTTCGTTGAGATGGCTGTTCCTGCACCCTGAACTTTTGGGTAGCATCCACAAATAATGCAAGAGACAGAGAGGGAGGGGGGGGGTATTTCATCTCTAAAAACCACAATATGTTTTGCCAAGAGAATAACGCTAGTTATATCTTAACTTGCAAAGTCCCGTTGTTATCGTTTGAAGCCAACAGAACAACGAAACACTGCCAAATCGAAACAGATGAAACCACGAGAGGAATAAAATCACCCGGGTCGGTTCTACAGAGCAGAAAATCAGCTGCAAGAAAGGGTGAAAGAACGTGTCTATAACCGAAATATTTGCCAAGAAATGTCTTCATCGATTCCTGATTTTGTAAAAATGGTACCGTTGCCTTATGCCAAAAGACGATCATCAAAATTTGGTTATATTTTGCTTTCTTTTATTTTCTTGAATTTTAGGTATTTACAGCATTTGAGAATTAGTCTTTTGGCAACTGTTTTTTTATTTTTTGTACCATCAACTCTTTAGATAGTTACTAGGGAAATGTGTATTATAGATTTAGATAAAAAAAGAATGTAAGTATTTGTCAATCATATATGTGCGAGTATATATGTATATATTATCAAATGGGATATTTTAAAAACAACACTGGAGAAGAGTAGTGCTATGCAGAGGTGCTACCTGTGCTTAGAAAAAAATTTTTAAATAATTTGCTTGCCAAATGATCAAATTTCAAATTAAAAAATGAATTAGTTTCAAAGTGCCGACATAAAAGAAGATTTCTATTAAAATATCTAAATATGGACACAAGAGACAATAACTTTAACAGTTAAAAAAATGATTATATAAATGCGACTCACATGTGAGTAAATTTACTATTAACACCATTAATAGAACAATTTCATCATTAAACGGGATAAGAACACCAACGACTATTAGACTAAAATGACAATTCAGAAGACCTTGTTGTGTACAAATGAGATTTCTTAGTTTTTTTATGAACCATGTCTGGTTGTGGTTGGGTTTAGTGCAGTCATGGGCAAACTGCGGCCTGCGGGCCATATGCAGCTCTTTTGACTTTCTGAATAGCACACTTGATTCAATGAGAAAAATAACGTTTTATTAAAATTTCATCTAAGAAAAATGGAACATTTTTGAAGAAATGAGAAAATTCCAGGATAAGTGGACAAATGATTACTTCTTTGTTGAAGTAAAAAAAACAGACCAATGTGTCTAATATATTCTGAATCCCACTCTGTTTTTAAAGAATTTAATGTTAAGCGTCATTACACAACTAAACATTCCGGGTTTGATAAATTTAAATGAGATATCAGAAAGCTTAAAATTGAAACACTAAATGTTGTTAGCAAAAAAGTTCCTAACATTCTAAAAATTATTCTGACAGTGAATTTGTGGTCCGATTTATGATTAGCAATATCTTGTACGGACCGCTGCTCGAAAAAGGTTGCCCATGCCTGGTTTAGTGATTAATAATTAAATTAAGTGGATATTAAGTGTTAATTTAATTATTAATCATTAAACCCACCCACAACCAGACATGGACTATATATAACAGACAATTTCTTGTATCTCCATCAATTTTCTGAAGAAGCCAGAATGAACTGGTGAAACGTCAAAATAAACTAAGAAATCTCATTTGTATACAACAAGGTCTTCTGAATTGTCATTTCACTCTAATATTGCCGGATAAATTATAATCCACATCAATACTATATAATTATACACACAAAACATATGATACATTTCAAAAAGTTTATTTTAATATAATTATTCATCTTCAAAATTGACAGAATTTGGACCAAAGATTTGATTTTTGTACATAACTTTACAAAGTTCAATCTTGTTTCAATATTTTTGGGTTATTGGATTTCTTAATCTTAAGAGATGATTGAATCGAAACAGGTATTTTTTTTTCTCTCATGCCAAAATCTCGTTCACGATCAATCAAGGAGATTGTAAAGGCTAACTGCTATTTGGAAGAGTTGCCAAACTTGAATACCCTTAAACTAGACAAATATACATCTTACAATGCAATCATAGACAAGCAACAGAGTTTGTGCTTCTTCAAATACTTACGAGCAGTACTTTATATAATAAGTACTGCTCATAAACCAAATAACTATTTTATATCAATATAACACGCACATATATATATATAAACCAAATATCTCGTATCTATATAACACGCACATATATATATATATAAACCAAATATCTTGTATCTATATAACACGCACATATATATATAAACCAAATATCTTGTATCTATATAACACACATATATATAAACCAAATATTTTATATCTATATAACACATATATATAAACCAAATATCTTATATCTATATAACACATATATATAAACCAAATATCTTATATCTATATAACACATATATATAAACCAAATATCTTATATCTATATAACACATATATATAAACCAAATATCTTATATCTATATAACACATACTTCCTGTAATGTTCTTATATGCATGTTCATAAGTATTCTGCAGTGACCTTACACCAGACAAAGCCAAGCTTAGTTGGTAATGACATTCACATACACAGAGTAATGTCCAGATTCATATCGCAGAGATTTAACACCCTCATTACTTACAATAAAGATATGGAACCAGTCATATATAGAGCATATGTGTGAGAAAAGAAATAATAGATACTGTGTTAGGATTCCCTGAGGGCTGTCAATATCTCTTCATCAGTTAAACAGATTCGCCGCCTGGGGTCGCATTGCAACAGGTTTCAATAATTGCAATATAAATATTCCTTAAAGACATCCCGCACTGACCACAGAAATAAATGGGCCTAGTGACACACAGACAGACAGTGCTAATAATTCTTGGGGCCCAGGATTTTTGCCAAATTCTCCATCTTCCAGCTGATGGAGCTTAATTTGGTTTTCCAAGAGGACTCTCAGAGAAAATGGAGATTGATAACAGTAATAGAGTCCGTGACAGGCAAAGGTCACCACCAAACTCAGAATTCCCCAGGGAAGACTTGCATGGATTCGGGGGAGGGGAAAAATCAGGATAAATAAAATCAGGATAAAGTTTCTACGTTTGCCAAAATTTCTTCTGTGAGAAAGCAGGTTCAGCCTATAGAAAAGAAACAGTCTGTAGGCAGAAGTGTAGCTGAGGCGGCGGCGGCGGGGGTATTTGAAAGCTCCCTCCCGGGCCCCCCAATGCTTTATGAATAGTAATTCACCTATTACAAATCTCACTAAATGTTGGAGGGGGCCACTCAAGGAGCCAATCCCCCCTGGGCCTCCAAATCTTTTGCTACATCTCCATCTGCAGGTCACAGGTTCTATGCTAAGTTTTAAAAAAATGACATTAAATAAAATTTAAAAACCAACTAAAAAGCTAACAAACAAGAAAAAATTAAACGAGTGAACAGACTCTCCCATGGAGTTACTCAGGCAGAAATGAAACGCCATTGAAGTTGTGTACTATTGTCAATATATTAATGGAATTAGAAAAGAAACAGACCTGCAAGAGATTTGGGA
>VCCN01007126.1:1179616-1193038 GCA_006491835.1 Architeuthis dux | reverse complement strand
ACACATACACACACACACACACACATATATATAATTTCATAAGAGAACAGATAAAAAGGAGAAAAAATGAATGTCAACATCTCAGATTAAATAGGTAGAAACTTGTGTTCAAGACCAAAATCTGGAAAATTTGGTACTGAACAAAGCTATTTGGTTCCAAAAGATTTGGTACTGAGTGAAAATTCACAAAAGATGATAGGATATGACATAAATATACATGAACAATAAGTAAAAAGTATGTATCTTAATCCATTTTTCCTACAAGCTTAATCTGATGATGGATTTTAAGTTATTTAATTATTTTGGTACTGAAGCTACTTAATTTGTTCCCAAGACCATGCAAATTTGCTCCCTAGTGTGCTGCAACTATCTCAAGTGTGCCACATAAATCTTTCCAAATAAGCAGACATATTTTGAGTAAAGTTTGAAAACCACTGTTCCAAACTTTCTTACACAAAAATAAACTCAAATTATAAATACAGGCTTCCCCTATTATAACACAGCTCAGTTCATGTTAGACCACAAAATATTAATCTAGCTAAAGTGATCACAGCTAAGTTATGTGGTTGGCTTTTTTGGACCCCAACACCCATATTATAAAGGGAGACTCAGTACCATGTTTTCTGGTGTTGAAGACGCTATTTTTTTTCCAAAATGAGTCTCAAAGATTTAGCCTATCCTAACGTAATACTATTTTTTTCTCAAAATCCTGCAAATCAAGATCGGGGTGCGACCTTGAGACATGAGCATCCTCAACACCCATCGGGAAACATGTTAACTCTTTATTAAGGCTCAAGTAAGGTGAATTGAACAAAGTTGATCTTCCCAACCCTCGCTCAGAAAACCCATTAATTTTTCTGCTCAATTTACGCTATAAGTACCCCCACCCGTGTTCACAACAGATTAAACTCACCTCATTAAGGAAGGGTGTGGCCACATCACCCACCCAACAAGGAAGTGACTGCTTGTAGTCAATAATTCACTGTCAGTGTTCACCCTCACCCTAAACAGGCCCGAGTATACAGACTTCCTTCCACATCAACTGGTATTAAAGTGATCCTGGCCTGTAATAATCAGATCCAATGCTGTGACATAATTAGCTATTAAATGGATTCAAAGACATTAATTCCCGGACCAATCCCGAAACACGACGGACCAATTTTCCTGCTAATAAAGTACTAAACTAACTTCGATCTCAATTATTCATTAATATTAATTTTATTCCGACGAGTTAAAGCTGGTCGACCGTAGTCGGCGGCGACCTGAAGGCTCCTTTCATTCACTATCCTTTTAGATAGGGGTGGCTGTGATTCCTATCCCTGGTTCGACAACCACTTTTCATCCAATCATACTCTTTAGGATTGAGAAGCATTGAGTACCATTTTTAAAGTCTTTGACTCGGCTTACGGTACCTGGTATTCCAAGATGGTCACCCATCTAGGTAACGACCAGGCTAGACGTTGCTCAACATGATTTGACCCTAATGGGTAGTTGATATGCAGGAGTAGTTGCAGGTGCAGAATGGCGTAGCAGTTACTGGCACGGAAATCGGAATCGATGAATGTAGTTAGAGTTTTGGCTTGCATTCACGCTTTTGGGAAAGGCATGAATCCAATTCTCCCATAGGGCAGTTGAAGTTAGAATTTACTGCCCCCAACTTTAGTATTTGAAAACAATTTTGAACAGAAAATACCCATCCTTATTGAACAGAAAAGGCTCATTCCTCATACCGATTGAGTGACCAAAGATCGCATAGAGGCAATTGGCTAGGAAAAAAAGGATTCATCGACCATACTCTCCTGACCTTCCTCCAACTGACTATCATTTGTTTAGGAGTTTGCAAAACCATTTTGATGGACAAAGACTCCCTTCAAGAAAAGAGGTTATAAATCAGTTAGTCTCTTATTTCAGGTCAGAATCGAAGGACTTTTACAAATCTGGTGTCAAAAAGCCTGTTGATAGATGGAATAGGGTTATTGAAAGCGAAGGAGAGTATATTAATGATTAATGTGCCCTCCATGAAGCAGCGCGTGAGTGAGAAAGGACCAGGTGCACAGTCCGCTCTTAGCTTGGCAAGATGTTCTGTTAATCGGATGCAGTACATAGGCTGAGATGGCCGCAGAACAATCTTGTTGCTGTATACAGCAGCTGGTATTCTAAGACGGTCACCCATCCAGATGATGACCATACTAGACATCACTTAACTTTGGTGATCTTACGAGAACCAGAGTTACCAACACAATTTGACCGTGTATACATAGCCAGCCAGGCAGACCAACTTGAAAACTGAAAGAAACCCAGACAGTTTTGGTTGACGATTTCTAACATTCATAGTTGGAGGTTACTACTTCAGCTTTTGAAAACAGCTTTGAACAGAAAACACCCATTTTAGTGAACAGAAAAGGGGTCATTCTTCCCGATAATTCACGTCCTCATACCGTTTGAGTGACCAAAGATCTCAGAGATGGGCTGGGAAAATGATACTCTCCTCACCTTGCCCCAACTGACTATCATTTGTTTAGGAGTTTGCAAAGCCATTTTGATGGACAAAGACTCACTTTAAGAAAAAAGGCTAGTCTTTTATTTCAGATCAAAATTGAAGGAACAAATCTGGTATCGAAAAGCAGATTGATAAATGGAGATTGAGAGCGAAGGAGAATATCTTAATGTTTAAGTTTATCGTTAATCAACACTAAATTTGTGTTCCCAAATAAATTGAAATATCGAACATAACTTTCGATACAACTTGATATAATACTAATAACACGTTATCTCAGAAATTCAGACCCAAATAATAAAGAATGTTTTTTTAAAATCACTAAAACTGCTATATTTTTCATTAAACTGTGCAGAAAACATTTTGAAAAAAAAATTCCATCTTCAAATCTAGAAGCAATTTTTCTTCCATCCTTTATATTGTCCAATTTAGCAAAGGGAGTTAATTAATTTTAACAAAAAGTCACCATTTTTAATCAATTCGTTTTGTGCGTCTATGGAGGAGGGGTTACAAAATTGTTAAAAATGAACATTCAAGTTTGAAGATATAAAAAAAAAAAAAGAAGGGGGTTGGCCTCAAACAGCCATTAGAACCATTTTTAATTAATTTTTGATACCACGGTTCCTGGAGCGAAAAAGTATTCAATTATGAAATAATGACCACCCACAAAGATGACAAACTGAGTTTTCTCTCCCAATTTTTCCCCATTTTTTTTTAGGGAAGGGGGTGAGGAGAATTTATAGCATTACAGTCTTCCCCCTTGTCATTTTCATTCAAAGGAAAAAGAAATAAGAAAAGAAAGATTAATTAACAAAAAGATAATTTCTAACCAGGTATTTCTTTATTTTTTGTACAATACCTGAAACCCTTAATTAAATCCAATTTATTTTATTATTTTTTTTTTATAAATGAAGTATTACAAATTATCATTAATAATTTTTGACTATTTACCGTTGTTTTAATTTTTATGTTAGGTTTTATCTGAACTCTACTCAGGCCACTAATCTACAACAGCGAGTAAACAGGGTTGATCAGAAATAAAGAATAAGCTTCCGGTGAGACTCAAACTCACGCCCCCGGAGGGAAGCTAGGTATATGCTACTTGTAGCTATGAAAGCTAAGTTAGCTAGCAGAAGTTTAATTAAAACTTTTAAACTTATCCAATTCAGAGTGAAGCCTTACTAATGTTAGTCTTTTTTACCCATAAGAACCCAGACCCATTTCTACTTGAAGGAACATTATGTAGGATTCTGGATAGGCAAATTGACAGTCATGTAACTGCACCAAGAAGTTCAGTAGATGTCACATAGTACACTTCATGAATTAAAAATCAAGGATAAAATATAATATTATATAAGAGACTATCCAGATCAATTAAATTGTATGTGACACCGGTCTCACAGTGGGTTCTTAGTGCTCTTCATTTTAGTGTTTTTAACTTTTATATAGTGCCAGATTAAGGCATGGGCTTTAGGAGCTGCAGCCTAGGGTCTTCCGCCAGTGAAAAATTATTTCATTTGTGAATGCAGAATCAAAGTATAAGTATTCTACATTATCTATTTAAAAAGAAGGGTTCAATTAATATATTTGTATATATAATTGTAGTAAACATACTATGGCAAAAACAAACTGTAGTTTCCAAGGGTGTGGGAACAACACTGACACAGTTCAATGCGATAAGTCAAACGGCACGTGGATGTTGCAGCACCGGAATGATACCTTCAAGGGACACTTCCTCGCTTATCACTGGTAAGCTATCACCAATTGTATGTGACACCAGTGTCACAGTGAGTTCTTATGGGATAAAAATGGTAAGCTATCACCACTGTCACGAAATTCGAGCCACTACAACATAATTCACAGTACAACACCAATGTGAATTCGGTTGGCAAGCCTAGAACGGACTGACGAATTGTCGCCTCCTGGCCTTTTATAGCCAAAAGCTCACCACATCCGGATTGCTAGTGCTCCACATACAGGTCACTGATGCTCCACCTCGTCTACATCTGTCGACGACTCGTTTATTCGGCTTTTGCTTCCTGGAACTTCCACAAAACAGACAGCAGGCCATTTCCTCCAGGCAAGTCCATTCCCATTGTATGATGGTTTGTGATGTCTAAGAACGACTGAAACAGACTTGCTCTCATGGCAATTGAAAAACAATGTTCTCAAGAACTTAGTTTATTGATGTTTGGAGAAATTTGCTTCCAGGGAATTATGCAACGCAAATGTTTGAATTTTAATTGCTGTTAGCTTTGTAAAAATAAATTTAATATATTTTTTTTTAAAAATATTACTGGGGGCCTTGCTATACATGTAGCCCCCAGGGCCCTACAAAATCTTTATCTGGCACTGCACTTATAAAGTCATTTTAACACTCTTATTGCTTTTTTAGTCTTCATTTAAAAAAACGGCACGTTTTGGTATTGCCGGCTTTTGTGGTTTTAACATCAATGGGCTGTTTTAGCATGTGTTTGCTGGTCTTAATTCTGTGGCAGAGGCGGCACCCTTTTTACTAACCCTTTGATGTGAGGAGTGGCCTTGCTTAGTGTGACCAAGCGTAAATAATTAAAATAATCTTTCCCGATCTTTCGCCGCCATGTTTGTTTATAAACTGGTAGTATTAGTAAAGCGACTATCTGAGTAGAATTGCAATAAAAAGCAACAGAAAATAAGATGAAGGTAATTGATAGTCAAAAATTGAATAATAAATATGACTTATTGAAACAACTTGTTTTTTTTCCATAGTTCAACAAATATATTATTACTAAAGTATTGCCAGTCATATATTTTAACAGGATTATACTTTGTGGATTATGTCATTTTCTGTCATCCATACTTCAGCTTGCCACATTGGATCAAAAAAGCTGTATGTCCACTTTTTGGAAAAATAACATTTTTACATATTTACAAATGTTACATCAGTTTCTTACTTCAAAACAGCCGTATGTCCAAATACACTCATGAAAAGGCTATCATATCTGGAGATATTGACTTTCACTTAAGGTAAATCAAATACAGAAAGTTGTGTCAAAAAGGCCTTAACTCCAAGTGCATTGATTCAAGAAAGCCTTAGCACATGGTATAAATATAAGCAGAGCTGTGGAAAGAGCGCAAAATTACCAAAAAACATTGTTAGTCACCTTTTCCGTTTTTGTCTGCCATCAAAATATAACTGTTCAAAATATAAAAATGGACGTAAGGCCTTTTTGATACAATGTGACGAGCTGTCCTATGAGATTCTTGTAAATTTAAACGGGCATTCATCATATGTGGGTAAGGAAAGCTGATTCAATACCCAGCTTTGAACGGAGACGACAGCTAACAGACAAGAGGTAAATTGAATTTAAAAAGAAAATCGAACTTACCCTATGAGGAGTCATGACGTAAAGATGTTCCTTATCCAAGTCAAAGTACAAATCAGAAAATATCCTTTGGTGAGGGACCACTGAAATAGTCTCATAATGAGATGCTTGAGTCCGAGACTCGATGGACACCTACAAAAAAGACAAACAGATAAATTAAGCATTTTTTTTTAAAGAAAATAAAAATTTTTTTAAAAAACAAAAAAACAGGTCTGCTTAGTCATTCAATAGAAACCGTCTTTTGGTAGCATACCGTGTAGGGGTGATCAATTAATAAATTCTTCAAAAACAACATTTCAGGAAAAAAAAATTGAAAATAATAAGCAAACAGGTCCGGTTAGTCATTCAATAGAAACCGTCTTTTGGCAGCATGGCATGTAGGGGTGATCAATTAATAAATTCTTCAAAAACATTTGAGGAAAGAAATTGAAAATAATAAGCAAATGGGTCTTTTTAGTCATTCAGTAGAAACCGTCACATGACCAACGTCCTTTGGCAGCATGCCATGTCGATTGATCGTTTGGTTTATCGGCATATCAACCCCTGGTGGGTTATTTAATGCTGGAATCAGTTAAAACTAAAAATCGAAGGTCAGAAAATATATGTATTAGGTTTTTTTATAGGGTTTCCTTTTTTATAGTAAAGTTAAGAATTGGTTTTGGTGTTGTGTTTTTATGTGTAGGAGAGAGAATTGAGTGTATATAGATATTGTATTTAGGCTGTTTGACGATTTGACATTGTTAAAGAGTTTTTTTAAGTTGTTTGCTTGGAAGTAGTTTATTCGGGTCATGCAGTGTTGGGAGCGATCAATTAAAAAATAGGAAAAAGGTGTGATTTATGAATAAGTTACTTCTCTTGCCTTTTGTTGGGCAGTGATCACTAAAAGAGTCTGAATTTTCAAAAATTAAGCATGAATGTTGCTGGGCACAAACTAAGGGATCAATAAACTTAGATTGCAAGGCCAGAGAGGGCAGCAACTGAAATGTGAGGTAAACAACAAAGAGGAAATAAGTGGTCCAAATGAATAAATGTATAATAGTAAAAGAAAACAGATAAAGATATATCTAAACCCTTTCAAGAATAACCTAATAAGGTGCTTAATGCCTGCATTTTTAAAAGGTATAAAAAAACCAAAAACGTGTTAATTTTTATTTAATGATTAAATAAAACTTATCAAAACAAAACTTTTCTATATTTCGAAGAACCAAAATCATGATGGGATACATTTGCCCCATTAGATATTTATCCAGAGACAGACGAAAAACATGGAATTAGCAGATAACTTTGAACAGGAAAGATGTGTAGACAGTCATGTAATTTGAACTAATTTCAGCATCAGTTTTATATTATAACGTCATTGTCGGCGGTTGTAAAAGCCTGGAAAATCATATTTACTTTATTTTTTGTGACACATATGTCCCAGCAGACTTCTAAAACAGATATACAGGACATATATCCCAGTAGTCATAGAAATGAGAAAATCTCATTTACTTTCTCATGACACATATGTTCCACTACTTCTCAGCAGTCATAGAAAGCCTGGGATATATATGTCCCAAGAGTCTCAAAAAGGGTTAACCAAGTGTGGTTCTTGGTCTGAGAAAAACTACTCATAAAAGATCAGGTTTCCTACACATATTTCTGGTTCAGTCATGTAATTCGAACTAATGGTTTATTATGATGACATCATTGTCGGTGGTTGTAAAAGCCGGGAAAATATCATTTACTCTATATTTCATGACACATACGTCCCAGTAGACTTCTAAAAGAGATAGATGGGATATGTATATCCCAGCAGTCATAGAAACCTCATAGGGATATATATGTCCCATTAGACTCAAAAGGGTTAACTGTAAGATGTCCAACCATCAAGTTGTCAAGAAATTAACAAATCACATTAGGTCTGACCAACTGACAGCTAGGGGGGACGTATCTTGATGTATTAGGGTAATAAGTGACCATTACGAAGAGACCCCACCCTATCCTCTTTCTTGATCCCGTTCCTTCAACGTGAAACAATGTCCTTTAATGTTGTCGGAACACATTTGGGTCGGCTGCACAAAGTAGCCGCAAATGTATAAATTTTCCAGGGGCAATTAAATCAATACCACCTTCAAGACATTCCATTGAGGAGACTTTGATCAAACCGCAAATCTAACAAGATTTATTCCTCCACAACCCAATGTTGTCTTCTGTCCATCCGAACATTCCCAACACATTTGTCATTAGGTCTCGCTAATTGTACACAGCCTAAAACCACATGTTACAGCACAGGATTCTACAGAGACACAAGGTTTCACCCAGAAAGCACTCAGCGAGTGCAAACCTCTGTTAGCACCAGTGCCATAAAAACAATGAAAATTCATATTTAATTGCAATGCAGGGGAGGTAACTTTAAAAATTTCCTGGATCTGCCCCCAAATTCAATCATTTCTTTCTTGCCTCATGCCCTAACCTTCCAGAAAATCTCATTGAGATTCATTGAGAACTTTTGGAGATATTGTGTGGAGACATGAGTGAATACATAAATGTATGAAAAAATAAAATATCTTGATCGAGGAAAAAGAATTCTTGAATTTGCCTCAAAATTTCACCAATCCTTCTTCACCTCTCGGCCAGCAAATTTCATTGAAATTCATTGAGAACTTTGTGAGATAGTGTGTGGAGACAGACACGAGGGAATAAATATGCCTCGGCCAAAATAAATAAGATTTATTCCTCCACAACTGACCATCCGAACATTCCCAACACATTTGTCATTAGGTCTCAATTTAATTCTTTCTTACACCCTTCCAAAAAATTTCATTGAAATCCATTGGTTTGGTTTATCAGCATATCTACCCCTGGTGGATTATTTAATGCAGGAATCGGTTAAAAATAAACATTGAATGTCAGAAAATATTTCTGCTAGTTTTTTTAAATTTTTTATAAGGTTTTTTTTAAAAAAAATTCTTTTTTATAGTAAAGTTAGTAATTAGTTTTGGCGTGATGTTTTTATGGATAGGGGAGAGAAATGAGTGTACATGGATATTGTATTTAGGCAGTTTGAGTTATATTTTCGTGTAAAGTCTAACTTTCAGAAATTTTAATATTTTGTGCGGTTTGACATTGTTAAAGAGTTCATTTAAGTTGTTTGCTTGTAAGTATTTTGTTCGGGTCAGGCTTAGGTTGCTGAAATTCATTGAGAACTTTAGAGATATTGTGTGGAGAGACAGATAGACATGGATCTGTAACCGCTTTCACAACAGATACTCCCACTCAGAAACTCTCCTACATTTTGTAGAATATGTTTCAAAGAGCCAATTTTCCCTGATAGGAAACCTTTAAGCAAAACATCTTTTAATTTAGTTTTTAATTAATTATCAATCAAAAAATAATTAAATGATTTTTAATAACAAAGGGAAGAAACCCTGAGGAACGAGAATATTATTGAATCCTTCCTTTCACAAAAGCCTTTTTGTAACGTTCGTAATGTAACAAGGGAAGCGAAGGCATGAATTTCTCCACGGGTGACAATTTTTCATTATCTCATCTACAATAAATGTGGAGGGAAGTTGATTTTGGTTGTAGGAAAAAAAGTCACAGAACTTGTGATTAATCATTGAATGTGTTGCTTAAAAGTAGAAAAAAAAACAAGCCTGAAAGTCGGACCATACACTCCTGGGTAAAAAAAAAATGAGCCAAGCAGTTTCCATCGTCTAAAAGATCTTAACACGATGGAGAACATATGGGCGCATATTTAGGCCAAACTGGTTGAGAGAGAATTTGTGAACACCAACCAGCTGTGGGAACCAGTCAGAGATGATTGGAACAACATTGTGCAGCACACTGTAAACTACTATCAGACAGCTTGACGTACTCTGTGCACAAACACTGTTGTATAAAATTGTTGAATATTACATCTATAATTGTTAGAATGAAAGAGTAATTGAAAAAGATTGGATCATTTTTTATTGTCTGGGAGTGTAGATGCGCTAGTTCGATCTCATAGATTTCCATCCTGGATGTCTGTCAAATGAGACCAATATGTCAATACGACCTGTCAGAGCATTCAGTCAAACCAATTTGTGTGAAGATCTAGCAAGGGACGTTAACCTAAAAAATGCAGTTAACACAAGTTCTCTCCCTTGCATTTTCAGACATATATAGAAGGAGGGAGAAAACGAGGTGGTGGGAGTGTTTCAGTAGGTCGGTCAGTCAGTCAGTAAGTCAGTGATCGTCATCAGTACAAGAGCTGCTCGCACATCTAATAAATCATTAAGTCTTAGTATAAACGGGCAGTATATTATTTTACGTGATATTATCAATAAATTAAATTGGACTATTTCCTTTATTTATAAGTATTTTATATTCTCTTACAATGTTAATTATGAAAATTATAAAGATATTTATTATTTGAGAACCTATATTTGCCCGGCGCCGGTGTGAGCGACTGCTAAACGAGCGGCCTAAATCGTAAATGTGAATAAAGAAACGAGCTCTGTGCGGGGATTGACCCTGCATCCACCTTGGAAGTCACCGTATACGCAGGTTTTGCTCTACCGATTGAGCTAACGAAACTCATGGTAAACAGAAGTCTTTTAATCCTACACTTTGTGGGCGGATGCTGGTTCAATCCCCGCACAGAGCTTGTTTCTTTATTCACATTTACGATTTAGGCCGCTCGTTTAACAGTCACTCACATCGGCACCGGGCAAATATAGATTCTTAAATAATAAATGTCTTTATAATTATCATATTCTGTCGGATATAAAAATTATCCATCATTTGATTTCAACGTTAATTAGATCTATGTACTGTGTCGCGGATGCATTTGGGCCACTTTTATGGGTGTTTTAATACATAATTCAGTAATATTAGACAATCAGCATTAACGAAGACCTACTCCCCCCATTAGTATGTTAATAAGAGGGTTTACAGTATTTTGATTTTCCCACCTCACAGAAAATGGAATCTGACAGTTTTGTTTTTTTTGACAGCTTTGTAATCCGTTAAGAAACGGGAGAGACACAAATCTACTAAAACCACAGTTTTAGCAGCAGCGGCAGCAGTCGTAACCCAAATTCTCAAGTTTTTCTGTCGAAGTTGGCCTTGACATTTTAGTCAGACATCTTAGAAAAAAAGAAAAAAAATGGAAGGGGGAAAAAAAAAAGAAAAAAAAGAAGAAATCATCACTCCTGTAATTTGGGTTTAGAAAAAGTAAATTAAAATAAAATCTAAAAATAAAAAAGAAATTCAGCCTCGATTTTTCTCCCCTTTCTTAAGTTCATTCCTACATTTGAAAACAGATTATTTTTCTTTTTGGGACAGACGAAAAACTAATCCGTCATTGAACACCGACAGATAGACATTTCTAGAAAGAAAAAAAAGCTTACATGTTGAATTTACACAAGAGTATAATCTGGTGGTTTTCCCCTCTAGATCAAGTGACTCCAAGACTCCAGCACTCTCCTCAGTATTCAAGCCTGGTTTAGTAATGATGTCATCAGGATAGTTTCAGTCTATATTCGGATGATCGAACTCATTCTTGTTGTTTGTGTTGTTAACGTTTCAACCGATCCATTCTACAGCCTTCTTCAGGTGACAGGAAAACAACCAAATTCTATATTATAAGGGTTGCTACCATTACAGAGAAAATAATTTCTGTTTATCACATTCGGATAGTACACCTGAAGAAGGCTGTAGAATGGATGGGCCGAAATGTTGTGTTAACAACAACAAGAATGAGTTCAATCATATGAAAAACTATTTGAATGTTAATGACCCTCCTCAAAACTATAGACTGAAAGTATCCTGATGACATCACTCGAAAAGATTTTTGAAGAATATTTTTAATTCTTCATCGGATAGTATCTATTCTGTATGCCTAGATTCAATTTTTTGAGATATTATACACACCTGCCAACTCCCACAATTCTGTCGAGTCACACCAGTTTTACTTTGATCTTACAATCTCACAATTCAGTATCCATTTCACACGGTTTTTAACGTTTTTGTTGTAAACTATCAAGAACAAACATTTCAAACAACTTTTGATCAGTTCTTTTGCGACCAATTCATTTGATTAAAACATCTTACATTTGCATTCTGTAATATTGTTGCTTATTTCCTATGTGTTGTTTAAATATATAGTATTGTCCGCACAAATAAAACTGACAGTCGCTCATCAATGACCTTAGATGACACTTTATCAAGCGTTTTAGCCATGAAGTCAAGATTTAAGGAGTCCGAGTATTGGATACTTAGGTAGCTGTGGGCGGGTACCACAGATTTGACCCCCACAGGTGTTGTAAGTCAAACAGGATATTGACTAAAACCCTGAGTTGCAGTGGGCGGGCTGGGAACTTAGCGCTGGGTGTTCGAACCACACAGAGCGCCCTTGGAGACCAGGGAGATCACTTAGGCTTGGGACGAAGACAGGACCAATTTCCGTGTTGTCAAAAGACCCGTATGCCCTGCTCTCTAAGAAAAGTCCCCAAAAAGGCCATAAAGATAGGAGAGAAGAGGTCGATGAATACATCTACCTAGGATAGGTAATAAAGCTAGAAGAAATAAATGACGCATAACGATTGGAAGACATTTGGTATGAATAAGAGACATTATGAAGAGCACCTTGCCAATGTGCTTAAAGCGTAAAGTATACAATGGTTGCATAATACCAGCCATGACCTACGGGTGCGAAACATGGAAATTAAAAAAACGAGCTGAAAACCTACTCAGAATAGCACAGCCGTGGAAAGAGCAATGATAAGGATAACTAAGAGATAGAAAAAGATCAACATGGATCAAAGAGAGGACTACAGTGAGAGATATTATACAAATAATTAAGCAGCAAAAATGGAGATGGGCTGGTCACCTAGCAAGAAGAAATGACAATAGATGGGGGAAAGACTAACCGACTGGGACAGTAAACACAGTAGGAAAAGGCCAGACACGAGATGAAGAGACGAGATAGAAAAGTTTGCCGGTAAGACATGGCAGAGTTTAGCACAAGATAGGTTGTCATGGAAGGAGATGGGAAAGGCCTTTGTTCAGCAGTGGACTTTAACGGATGATGATGATGAAAAAGGAGTGGGAAGGGTGGAAGTTTTAACAAATATCTACTCGTTAATTAAACCTGATTAAATAACAATTGAAATCTTCTGCCGCTCTTAATTTTACCAATTTCTCAAAAAGTTCTAAAGAATAAAAAAAAAAACAAAATGGCCAATTAAAAAAAATGATTCATTTGAAGACAATGAAGCTGAAAATCTTGCCTTTTTTTGTTCAACACGTTTTGCATTTTCAGCCGAGATCATTAAACGCCAGGTCGGGTTCAACATGGTCGAGTCATCAAACGAAGATAATTAACACGATAATTAACAGGAGGAGGGACTTTGTCAAGAGTGTAATGAAGTTTAAAATAAAACGTACCGATCACTGCGGCCCAGTGGTAAAGTGCATGGCTCCGGTTCGGTAGGCAGGGGTTCAATCCACTGCCGAGTCGTACCAAAGACTTTAAAAGAACCCAGACCAATTTCTACTTGAAGAAACATTATGTAGAATTCTGGATAGGCAGAT
>VCCN01007126.1:1098890-1113243 GCA_006491835.1 Architeuthis dux | reverse complement strand
GGGGGGATCATAACTCAAAATATGGGTCCTGCGGGAAGTTTACTCAGTGTACATGATGATCAATGAATCTTTTATCTAATCAGTTAGTCTGTCAATTAGAAGATCTACGATACCTCACGGTATCATAGATTTTTGGTAATAGCTAGACTGATCTACGCTAGAAAAGAATTGGGAGGTTTTGTTTGGGATCCTGAGTAAAACACGGGGTTGCCAAATTAGTCATTTTTTGGCTAGATCTGACTCATTTTTTTTCTCCAATTTAACTGATAAAAATCTACAATAGCCGAAAATCTGGACATTTAAATAAAAAAGTAAATGTATAATTTTTATTGTCAAACTGGAGTTGAGTGGAGTTTCCCCTAATAACAAGAACAATCCTCACCTATTTCAGGGGAGTACACTCTTCACTGTAAGTTAAACCAAACCAATATATAAAATTAACATTTCCCTATCGGATTTGAAATCATGACCAAGTAATTGCTAGGCGGCTGTCTTACCAACTGAGCTAAACTGACATGTCTTATACATTTACAAATTTATTTATTATATGCACAATAAACAAGTATATATAACATTTCTAGTTATAAAGTTAGCTGGAAATGGAAAAATGTAGCCGATATTAGCCATTTCTAAAGACATTTTTAGCTATAAATAAACTATACATTGCAATAAAGTTAGCTGGAAATGAAAAAATATAGCTGATTTTAGACAATTTTAAAGACGGTTTTAGCTATAAAAAAAAACAAGCCAGACACAAGATGGAGGGACGAGATAGAAAAGTTTGCCGGTAGGACAGGGCAGAGGTTAGCACAATCTAGGTCGTCATGGAAGGAGATGGGAAAGGCCCTTGTCCAGCAGTGGACTTCTAACGGATGATACTTGTCAATAGTTAGCTGGAATGGAAAGATTTAGCCGATTCTAGTCACTTTTAAAGACCGTTTTAGCTATAGATAACAAAGCATACATGTCAATAAAGTTAGCTGAAGGATTTAGCCAATTTTAGCCATTTTTAAAGACATTCTTAGCTATAGATAACAAAGCATGCTTGTCAACATTTGTAAAATCCCATATTTTAACAACCAGATCTGCTCACTGACTGCCGAGCTAAATCAGGGGAATTAGGTTACCGTATTTGATGGTACAGAAACCCAGTTATTTTCCACAAAAAAATTGCTCAAAAAAAAAAGTATCACTCCCTCCCAAGGTTGCCAGATGTCTTTTGCTGCACATGACCAAATTTGTCTGGTCTTGGGACAGTGACGTGCACACTTTCAGTAGGGCTGGGGCTCAGCTGAATAAAAACAAAAACCAGCACTCCCCAAATATTTTTGAAAATGAAATCTGCAATGCCCTATAAGCTATATACGTATACACACAAAAAGAAAAATTGTATGTGGTAAATATTCTTAAATCCTATTAAATTAAATGCATTATGTGTGTTGTGTCTTCCATTAAAATATATGTTTGAACTTTGACTAAAAGGGAACTTTTGTTAGGAAGAAAAGCAACCCAAGCCCCCACCCTGTGCACGTGCATGTCTTGGTACCAAATTAAGAAGCTTCAGTACCAAAATAATCAAATAACTTAAAATCCATCATCAGACTAAACTTGTATGGTCTTGGGACCAAATTCAGTAGCTTCGGTACCAAAATAATCAAATAACTTCAAATCCATATTTTTTAAAATCTAATGTTCATGTATATTTATGTTGTATCATATCTGTGTGTAAGGGATTGTTATCTTTTGTAAATTTTTCCCTCAGTATCAAATCTTTTTTTGGAACCAAATATTTTTGATCAGTACCAATTTTGGTCTTGAAAAGTACCAAATGGCAACCCTGATTTAGAGAGGAACTGCTAACAAAAACCTGATTAAACTATGCATACTACCCCTGTCCCATAATATGTTACATTGGCATATATAAATTGATATACAAATTCAACAAGTATTATGGGGCCGTGATCATAAAATTCTTATCTGTTGTTCATATATATTTGTGTGTAAGGGATTGTTAGCTTGGGCAAATTTTCCTTCAGTACCAAATCACTTTTTTTTGGAACCAAATAGCTTTGTTCAGTACCAAATTTTGGTCCTGAAAATTACTAAATGTCAACCCTGCCCCCCTTATATACGGGCCTGGCACTACCTAATAGGCCAAACTAGGCAGCCACTTGGGTGCAGACCTCAGAATGGCACAGTACTGATCTTTTATCGTTTTGGCTATAAAAAGTGGTTAGGAAATAGCCATTTCCGCTATGAAATTCCCTGCTATGAACTCGCCGGATACCCTAACTGACACCCCCTCTGCCTGTGCCTGATCATAATATTAAGATTCACTGAAAATAGCAATTTAAAAATAAAAAAAATTCAGTCTCAAAGTTTGGTCTTGCATGTTATTTAAAATAGACCGAATTTCCTAAGATCGACTTTTCTGTCTCCCGCGTTTTATATATGTGAACCTGCCGTCCTTAACGATAAGAATTTCCAGGCAAATTTGCCAAGATTGTGTGTGCAATTCCCACCCCCACTTTTTACCGTTTTGGGAAAGGTGGGTGGAAGGAAGTTTCCTGACAGACCAGGGGAGTTGCCATCAAAACAAGCAATGCCAAAACGAGTCAATTTATTTCCAAAGTTAAAAAGCCACCCTTTGTCAGGATGTCGGCATGGAAAGCGCAATAAAAATTCGAATTAAGCCAATCCAAATTGACAGCCGCATAATTTCTAAGTCCCGGATTTATTTAATAGCATCAGAAAAAAGAAAAGACAAATCTGGTTAGTCAGTCAATAGAAACCAACGTTTTTTGGCAGCATGCCATGTTGGGGGTGATCAATTAAAAAAAATTAGAAAAAGTGTCTGAATTTTCCAAAAAACTAGCGGACACAAAAAAAAAAAGGGATCAATTTAGCATAAACTTACATTGCAAATTGCAAGCATGCTGTGTTGGGGGTGAACAATTAAAAAATTGGAAAAAGGGGGTGATTGATGAGTAAGTTACTTTTCTCACCTTTTGTTGGGCAGTGATCACTAAAAATGTCTGAATTTTATAAAAAAACTAGCGGCCGCAAACTAAGGGATCAATTTATCATAAACTTACATTACAAATTGAACACCCCCCCCATAAAACCTATTTTGGGGTGTATTTAAAAAAAAAAAAAAAGTTTTTTTTTCTAGACATAATTGGAAAAAGGGGTGATCAATGAATAAGTTACTTCTCATATTTTGTTGGTCAGTGATCACTAAATAGTCTGAATTTTCAAAAAACAAGCGTGAATGACAAACTAGTGATCAATTTAGCATAAACTTACATTGCAAATTTGTAAAAAAAAATTTTTTTTCTAAACATAAGGAGTAAATGTTTAAATTTTCAGCCCTCTAGCTCCATTGGTGTGGCCTGTATGCATGATACATACATAGCCAGACAGACCAACTTAAAACTGAAGAAACCTATGTTGACAGTTTTGGTTGACGGTTTCTAAAAATAGATAAAAGATTAACTGTAGAACAACTTAAATGGGGTATAGACAATGATAATCCCACGAACATTAAATAGGTTTTATTTCCAGGGATTAAGACAGAAACACTTCTGCTAAATTAATCAGGGTTCGTCTAAGATTAAACAACAGGAAAAAAAAAATCCTAAGTAAAGATAAACAAATGAGCTTTAAACAAATTTACGACATGTTCCCAGCAACAGAATTTTTATGGTTCATTAACATCTGCATGAGTCATGGCAAGATTGTACACTGGTAAGCAGTATCTTATATAAAAGCACATGTCGATTTATTTTGTTTGTTGGTTTTGTCATGCTAAAGCAAAAAGAGAGGAAGGGGATAAAGCTAAGCTTGTGTCTGTATATTCACATAAGCTAAAGCACACAGCTAAGTGTCTGTGCTTGCATTTACATCACGACTACTGTCTTCATACTAATATTGATAATCCAACGAACATTAAATAGGTTCTATTTCCAGGCATTGAATCAGAAAAGTTTCTGCTAAATTAATCAAATGAGCTTTAAACAAATTTACAACATGTACCCAGCAACAATTGTTATGGTTCATTAACATCTGCACGAGTCATGGCAAGATTGTACACTAGTAAGCACTATCTTATATAAAAGCAGGTAAATTTTTTTGTTGGTTGGTTTCTGTCATGCTAAAGCAAAAAGAAAGAGGAAGGGGGTAAAGCAAAGCTTGTGTCTGTAAGTTCACATACACTTATTATTTTGAAGTTTGAACACACTACATTATGTTTCATAGTGTTTAAGCTTCAAAATAAATAAAACAACCGAGCATTGTAGCTCTAAATATAATATCAACTTTTTAAAAACGGTTTGTTGGGCACTTATCATGTGCAGCCACTCAAATAAACAAATAATTCTAAACGAGAAACTAATAACGTCTGACAGGACAAAGAAAACAAATCTAAAATTTTAAATCAGCAGTTCAACCCAAATTACGTAATTTTTCTTCAGGCTAACGACCCCCGACACAGTCGGCTCCATGGTTAATTCTATTTTGTCATCCGTCATAAAAGTGGGTGAGGACAGACTCACAATGTGGAGAAGACGGACAATCGTTACTTCCTAAAGAAAAGTCTGAGGAATCAGATCTTTCAAATCTACAAGGTGGACACAATATCGAGGGGTAGAATAAGGAAGGATCCAGGGGCAGGCTCCAGAAGGTCCGGATCCCTGGATCCACGTCTGCTACATTTTATGGTATCGGCTTAGACAAAGCACAATTAAAAATAATTTTAGAAAAATATTTAGATCAGTGGTCACCAAACTGGGCTATACAGTCCACTAAGTGGGCAATTTAAGCGAGCAATAGACCCATAACTGGGTCGCAAGGTCAGGTATTTTTTCAGGGCTGTTTTACTTCCGCTACACACAAAACCCGAAGTCAATACATTTTTGTTTGTTAACAGTTCGTTATTACAAAGATTATTTTTATTAATGTCTTAATATATGATACATACATTGTATATTTACTTTTGGAGCCTTTGTAAGAGTTTTTGGAGTGTCTACAGTTTCCCAGAAATTTTTGACAAATTTAGCCATTTGAAATGGCCATTAAGCGGCTAACTGGCTTTAAAATATTAGTGGGCGGTACAGAAATTTTACCCCCCCCCCCCAAAGGTTGCAAAAGTGGGCATAAAAAGGTTAGTGACCACTTATCTACACCAAGACATTTTAAACCTAAAAACACGAATGTATTATTTTGTTTTTCATCTAATATAAGAAAGATATAAGTTTTCCACATTATTCTTTATTTATTGGTTCTGTGGTAAATTTCTGATTATTTTTTTTACTTTATTCTTTTGTCAAAAAAGCTATGACTCAAATGCGAGTGAAAAATGTTGGATCACATATTAATCACTGCTAACCACAACAGACTGGTTTAAACACTTGTTAGGTTCAGGACATTTATACCTATGTATCTGGACTCACACAGGCCTCACTGTTCATAGAAACTTAAAATCTTTCACACACACTCCCCTCAATGAGTAGGGAAAACGATTTTTTTAAAAAGTTTTTTTTTTTAAATTCCCCACAAAACAGGTTTTTAGTGTTGGTGTTCAATATGCAATGTATGTTTATACTAAATTGGTCACTAGTTTGTGCCCGTTTGTATATGAAAATTCAGACTTTTTTTATTGATCACAGCCCAATAAAAAGGTGAGAGAAGTAACTTTTTCATTGATCACTCCTTTTTCCAACTGTTTAATTGATCATCCCCACCACAGCATATATGGGTGGCAGTGATTCATAATTTCCCTTGGAATGCTAGTTACTTTCTTGTTTTTGATATTTTAAATTTGTTTTCTTTTTTTGTGTATTTGTAAAAATAATTTTTCCTATTTGAACCTCACTCTGCTCAAAACCCTGGATCCGCCCTCGCCTCTGTTATAAAAGTGGCTGAAAACAGACTCACAATATTGATAAATGTGCAATTTCTCTTTCCTTAAGAAATGTCTGAGGAATTAGGTCCTTAAAACCTACAAAGCGGACACAATATCAATGGGCAGAATAAGGAAAGAGCCGGCACCATAGAATGTGGACCCCAGTGATAATGATGTTAGCAGGTGAAGATAAGAGAGCCCAACAAGGTGGAAGCGATTTAACGCAGTAACGCAGTATTTGCCCCGACACAAAAACTAACGAGGAAAACATTTGTGGAATCTCAGAGTTCCAAGCGGCTGAACCACAATTACGTTAGGCACAGAGAAATGGTGACACTTTAGATTGGTGGGGAAAAGAAAAAACATGGTGTAATGGGAACTTTTGAAAAGTGGGGGAGATACCTTTATGTCTGAAGCCTGAAAGTCAGACCATAGATGTGCAGGTTCCCACCCTTGCACTTTCAGACATATATAGTAGGAGGGGGAGGAAACGAGAGGTGGTAGGAGTTTTTCACTATGTCAGCCTGTCAGTCAGTCAGAGCAATCACTACTAGAGATGCTCGCCCATCTAAAATGTTAAACATCAGGAAAATTACGTTAGGCAAAGAGAAAGATAAGAAATTCTTGGTTAGTATCTGATGTGGATGTCTTGCTGAAACTTACTATATTCTACCAACTCCTCACCAAGACCTTATTAATGTAGAGTAGTGGCCGACCAATATGGGTTTTTGGCCGAGGACAATATATTTTTTTTTTTTTTTTCATCTAAAATAATGCATGAACACAGAAAAATATTTGAAAATATCTGCATTGTCTGTTTGAGAAATGAAAAAGTTATGAAGTTTATACATTAGTTATAAACACTGTATTTTCTACTTCAATGTATACCCTTTATTTTATTCCCCTCCCGTACAGCTAAAGAAGCCTAAGCCTATCTTCCATTCCTTTCTTTCTTTTGTAGGAAAGAAAGAACCAACACGACTGTCTCCGGTTTCCCACACTGTGTTGTACGGTCATCTCTCTGGACTTTACTACCCCTCTTTCGTCTCGGTCAACCCTTTCATCTCACCAAGCCGATGTAGTCTTCTAACCTGGTCAGAACACAGAATTCATGAAAAATTAAATGCTTTTTTGATCCCCTCTATTTCAACCTTTCAGTTTTAATTTTAAACTAAAAGGTACTTTTTTCTATTAGAATAAAAATCACTCATAAAGCTCAATAATCGGTCGACCTCTAAAGTAGTGGTTTGGTTTAATATATTATTTTGTATTATATCTAAGAGTATAACATATTCTTTGTCTGTTATTCATTTCTAAGTCACCTGTTAAAAGATGCTAAAATGTCTAGACGTCTCATTTAGACAATAGTTGTAAGTATATATATATATATAAATAAATAAATTTGTACGTTACCGTCTGCCAATGAAAATTCAGAACTCACCTGCAAAGAAAGAAAGAAATTTTTTAAAATATGTTGCAAAAATATTACTCTATATAAGTTTAAATAATAACAGGTCTGGTTAGTCACTCAATAGAAACTCAATTTTTACACCATGTCATGTTGTGGGTGATCAATTAAAACAAATTGGGGAAAAGGGTGATCAATGAATAAGTTACTTCGCTGCCCAACAAAAAGGCAAGAGATCACTAAAAGTCTGAATTTTCAAAAAAACAAAAACAAACATGAAGGCTGCCGGACACAAACTAAGGGACCAATTTAGCATAAACTTACATTGCAAATTGAACCCCCACTAAAAACCTATATAGGAGGGGTAATTTTCAAAATAACAAAAAAAGCATTTTTTCTAGACATACGGAGTAAATGTTGACATTTTCAGCCTTCTAGCCCCATTGGTGCAGCCTGTACATGTAATACATACATAGCCAGACTTCGCCCAGTCCCAACCGTTCATAGTAGAAATTTGAAATTGTGTACATACACTCCCCTCAATGAGTAGGTAAAATAGGTTTTGTTTTTTGAAAATTCCCCTCCAAAATAGGGTTCTAGTGGGAGGGTTCCTGTTTTCAACGTAAGCTTATCCTAAATTGGTCACAAGTTTGTGCTCACTTGTTTTTTGAAAATTCAGATATTTTTTAGTGATCACAGACCAACTTTTTAATTGATCACCCCCAACACAGCATATGACTGGTGGTGATTCATAATTTCCCTTGGAATGCTAGTATATCATTTTTTGTAACGAACTGGAAAAATTCCCATTTAAAGTCAATTTTTCTTTCATTCATTTATCTATTAAAAAAACTTATTTGAAAAATGACATTGTATTTTTAAATGCTTGTCTCCCTGAGGGACCCCCTCCAACATTTAGTGAGATTCGTTAGTAGAGAAGCAGTAAGTGAATAAATATTTATAAAGCTTTTGGAAGTCCCCCCTCCATTGGGATCCTGGGGGCCCATTTTCAAATAGCCAATCACCCAATCCTTAACTACGCCTCTGTATCAAGGATCTTATCAAGACTAAATGCGACCAAGAGAAATCATCCGATTATCAGACATCGTCACATTTTTAGCAACGCTGTCTTGGTTACGATTCAGGTCCAATTTGTTATCGATTTTGCTCGGAGTGTGTGAGTAAATAGCAGGTTCTCTCTCGTGACAAACAATGAACATTCAGTAGACTGGAATACCAACAGGATTCTGCCGCTCTTGAGTCTACTTATAAAGTTCCCAGACATGTGAATGCCTTGAGGGTGCTCGCATACAAGGAGGACAGGTTTAGAAACCCGGAGTGACGAGAGAAAAAGAAAGCACGAAAATGGGACGAGAGTAAGAAAGAGAAAATGCCTATTGGCCCCGCCCGATCAATAGAGAGAGGTAAGTATCAAAGAGAGACTTAATATGGTGAAGACAACAAGAGAGAAAGTGTGAGGGTAAGACTGGTGTGAAAGACGAGAGAAAGAGACTGTGTGAGAGAGGGAAAATGTGATGGAGAGACTGAAGGTGTGACAAATCATGTAGGAGGGACCAATTTAGCATAAGCTTACATTGCAAATTGAACCCCCTAAAAACCTATTTAGGGAGAATTTTCCAAAAACAAAAAAAAAAGCATTTTCCCTAGTCATTGAGGGGAGTATGTGTACAAAATTTCAAGTTTCTACTATAAACGGTTAGGGCTGGGCAAAGTCCAGATGGATAGATAGATAAAAACCTATTTTGAAGGGGAATTTTCCAAAAACAAAAAAAGCATTTTCCTTACTCATTGAGGGGAGTGTGTGTACAAAATTTAAAGTTTCTACTATGAATGGAAAGTTTATTCAAACATTCAATATTGAAGGGAACTGGCCATTTTGCAATCAAGTGTTTCAGAGATAAAGATTCGGTTTAGTGAAATAGTGCATTTTTGTAGGAGAATGTATTTTTCTTATGTATTTTGAATGAATATGATCAAGAATTTTTCATTTTTGAAAATCTTGTCAGTTAAGCAATGGGGGGGGGGCACCATTTGGGGGCTGTGCTTAGGCATCAAATGGATTTAATCCGACCCTACTGGATTAAAACGCGTGATTAATGTTCATGGTTAGTAAAAATATTTAAGAATTTAAATCCTAATTTTAATGCTAGATTTAAAGGAGGCATTGTTCTTTAGTGCTTAGGGAAGGAATGGTAGGAGGCAGTGGGATTAAAGAAATTTCAGGTCAGCAAGGGTTAATGTTAGAGGACTGAAGTAATAGGTAGGGGTGTATGTGTGTACTTTGTGATTACTAAAACTGCTACAAAATAAGTTTAAAAAACTACATACATAAATATTATTGTGTACATTTAATTTATATAAAATTCTTGTAACTGAACTACTATTATTATTATTATTATTATTACTCTTTGGGCATCTCCAACTATACACAATATTTACACATCAACTTCTAAACAAATACAAAATTCATAAATAACATTCAAATGTATATTACGGGTGCGAAACATAGCACAGAGAGCCATGGAAAGAGCAATGCTAGGGATAACTAAGGGATAACTAAGAGATAGAAAAAGATCAACATGGATCAGAGGGAGGACTAGAGTGAAGGATATTATACAAATAATTAAGCAGCAAAAATCGAGATGGTCAGGTCACCTAGAGAGATGACAATAGATGGGGTAAGGACTGGAGCCCATTGGACAGTAAATGCAGTAGGAAAAGACCAGATACAAGATGGAGAGATGAGATAGAAAAGTTTGCTGGTAAGATGTAGCAGAGGTTAGCACAAGATAGGTCATCATGGAAGAGTTAGGAAAGGCCTTTATCCAGCAGTGGACCTATAATGGATGATGATGAACATCTATAATTTGGCACAGATCAAACTCTTGAAAATCTAATCCGATAGATTCCAAATATGTCCTTGTAATCTCATTTTTTCCCCATAATTATTAGGCACCGATATTTTTCAAATAAGATGAGTGTATTTCCTTCCATAAAGGATGTTTAGGAAAGCGAAGAATGACATGAATAAAAAGTTACGACAACGACCAGCATCCATTATCCATGTGCTGCCATAAGATAATCTCTAACAAAGAGAAGGCAATGTGTACACAATAAAACTACCAGACTTCAGATAAGAAACAAGAACTGTTAAGCCTTTAATAAATCTTCAATGGATTAAGTACCATACCAGTACACAGTCTTAAGACTATGAACTTCCCCGAGCTATCATATCCCACCATCGTTGTACATCATTAGATTAGCACCCCCACATTTCCGAGGCATTGTATCTGAAAATCCAATTACCCGAATCCGTTCGACATAATTATCTGTTGCTTTTGTGAATGGAATAGCGAGAGGATTTCTCCTCGATCCGATCTCCTTTCGACAGGAGGATTCAATAAGAGTCCAGGCAATTGAATGAAGGGGGGGGAGGGAGACGAGGAAGACAATATGCTGCACTGGTAGTTGTTAATACAAGTGCCATTAGCGTGTGCACCTGTTGCAAGAAAAGCTGTGCAGAGTTTGCAGCTGAAAATATTATGGGGGGGCCGGGGGCCAAGTGGTTAGCAGTACTGAAAGTGGAATCAGTTCAAACTCCGACTGCGACAATCTGCGTTCAATTTGCATTAATTCCCTTGGAAAAGGCATGAATACATATTTTCTCTCTCACCCAGCTGTGTGTAAAATAGCAAAACTGGAAACACCCAAACACTCATCCAACTCTGTGAGGTTGGAAACAAAGAGTAGGGATCATGTTCCCGAAATCTATGATTAACAGAGCTCTGGTGAAGCTTCAATTGGCCTAGCAAGCCGGAAATACTCATGTGAAATGTACCCTCAATGATACAAGTGGATTGATGACTTACTGCAGTATTTTGCCATTAGTAAATTGTGGCTGTAATCTGTATGTTCGAGCATTTTTAATCACCACTACCCATAACACTGGTGTATTGCTGGGTTTAGGTTATTCATGTGTTCTGACATTTATATATCTGTTTCTATCTATGTATCTGGACTTCATCTAACCATTCATAGTAGAAACCTGAAATTTTGCACACACACTCCACTCAATGAGTAGGGAAAATGATTTTGTTTTTTGAAAATTACTTCCTAAATAGGTTTTTCAATATGAAATATAAGTTTATGCTAAATTGGTCACTAGTTTGTGCCAGCATGTTTTTTTTGAAAATTCAGACCTTTTTTAGTGATCACAGCCCAACAAAAGGTGAAAGAAGTAACTTATTCATTGATCACAAAAGTTGGAAAAAGGGGTGATCAATGAATAAGTTACTTCTGTTGCGTAGTGACCAATTTAGGATAAACTTACATTTCTTATTGAACCTTTCTTTAAAACCTATTTAGGGGGGGAATTTTCAAAAAACAAAAAAATACTCATTGAGGGGAGTGTATGTGCAAAATTTCACGTGTCTACTATGAACTGGGCAAAGTCTGGATACATACATAGATATATATATAAATGTCAGAACACATTAATAACCTAAACCCAGCAATAAACCAATGTTGTGGATTGCAGGGATTAATTATTAAAAGTTCATCCTTCAACTTAGGTCAATCTAGTAAGAACACCAATGTATTCAAATTAAGTCAAATTTAAGTTTTCCCAATATCCGGACTATTATATGTTAAGTAGTTGTTTACATAGATATTCATCGGTAATTATTTTACTCTAGAAATGCATTGCATTTTGTGAATGCTACAGATAGGCAATGTGGGAGGATTTCTCTCTCGATCTGATCTCGTTCCAAGAAAGAAAAAAATAAGGATTCAATAAGAATCCAGGCAATTGAATGAACAGGGGAAAAAGACGAAGAAGAGACACTGTGTTGCACTGGATATTGTGAATACAAGTGCCATTAGCGAGTCCACCTGTAGCAAGAAAAGCTGTGCCGAGTTCGCAGCTGAGAATACAGTAATACTTTGTTTGGCACTCTAGATACGTTCCTAAAAAATACAGCGCTACACAGAGTCATTATAAAACAGCATCAAAACGCATAATAATTACTGATGTGTTTTTATTTGTTTGTTTATTTATTTGTCTTGTCATGCTGAAGGAAACCGATATATAACATTAAGTGGAACTGATTTGAACTCTGATGCGGTCCTTAGCAGCCTGATGACTTACCAATAAGCCAATGGTGCAGTGATGATACAGTGTTGAATTTTAAGCATTAAGTATGTCAGTCATACATCAAAGCAGCTAACAGCCTAGATGGACAGAATTTTAAAAAAAACAAAAACACTAGTTTCCAAAATAAATAATGATAAAAGACAGAATCATGTGTAGTATTTTATGCAATAGACATATTCACGAGAGGCAGGGTTGCCAAATTAGCCATTTTCTGGCTAGATCTAGCAGATTCTTTCCCCCAATTTAGCCGATAAAAATCTATAACAGCCGATTAAATCTGGTAAGCTTAATAAAAGTAAATGTTCAATTTTGATTATTAATTTCTGGATTCTTATATAGTTATTTTATCTGGTAAGTGGGCTTTAAATGAGTATGAAATTTAGTCATTTTTAAAGACCGTTTTAGCTATAAATAACAACCCATACCTGGCAACACTGTGCCGAACAGGAGAGAAGCATTGTATTACCCCGGTTAGCGTTGATTCGCTACAACAATCTTTTTCAAATATTTTTCATAATAAATTTAGTAATGTTAAATATCAAAATTAAATAATGATAAAAGACCACATCATTGACAGTCTTTCAAAATAACTGTATACTTTGGTTTATTCACATACACAAGGCAAATTATGCCTTGTGTATGAGAACAAACACATAGACAACAATTTATCATGTAGTATTATACATGAACATCTAGTGATATTTCACCAGCTCTGGATAGCTACCAGATGCGATATACATCGCTAACCCATTTAATCTTGTTACAGCTCAAAAACAACACCATATTAAAATGATTGCTGGCACAATCTCTATATAAACTGTTATGACCCTTTATAACGCTGTTTCGTTTTGCGCAGCAGTTCTTAGGAATGTATCTAGAGCGCTAAGCAGAGTATTATGGGATGCAGAATTCGGCCATTTGTAATTTGTTGCTGTAATCTGTATGTTCAAGCAATTTTTATACTTCTTTCTTTTATGTATCTTTACTGGCATAAAATAGAAAATTATATGAACAGGACTGGTTAGTCACACAATAGAACATCTTTTGGCAGCATGTCGTGTTGAGGGTGATTTCTAGACATAATAAGGAGTAAATGTTGAAATTTTCAGCCCTCTATCTCCATTGGTGTAGCCTGTACGCATGATACATATCTAACCAGCTGGACCAACTTGAAAACTCAAGAAACCTATTTTGACAGTTTTGGTTAACAGGTCCAATTTAGCATAAACTTACATTGGAAATTGACCCCCCATTAAAAACCAATTTAGGAGGGAATTTTTAAAAAAAAAATTTTTCTAGACAATCATACTAAAATATATTGAGCCTCAACAAGATGGAATGGATTAGTGCTGTGTATCTCATTTGGTAGCTACTTTCAGGAGCTGGTGAAATATCACTAGTTTTTTTGTTTTTTTTAAACGGCATGTCAACCCATTTGGGGTTAACCTAGGTGTCGACATATATTGTTCGTTACATACATGATCAACCACGCTATCTCCATTGGTGCAGCCTGTATGATTCATACATAGCCAGCCAAACGGGCTTAAAAACTGAAGAAACCATTGCAGTTTTGGTTTTCTAATTATATAAATAAACAGGGCTTCCCGAAGATCCTTATGCATTATTAAATACAGATTTCCGTTGCTATCTAAAAGTAGAGTGTTTCTATAAAAACCTTTCCTAAACTGAAATGGTCTGAAGCAACAAAGCGACTATTATTAATTTATATGGGAAAATCTTTTTAGCATTCATGGACCTGAAAAATGGTGATGATGGTAGGTTGGGGTAATGGGAGTTAGGGCTCGAAATTAACATCATCCTGGGGGAAGGTAAAAATGTGTTTGGGATGAACAAATATCTTCCCCGGGAT
>VCCN01007126.1:1041569-1058110 GCA_006491835.1 Architeuthis dux | reverse complement strand
TAAGAATTGCAGAAATAAAAGCAAACCCCTTGTTAACCACAACACCCGGTTTCTCGGCCAGAAAACAAACATTGACACAGGCCAAGACGACAGAACAGGTAGAATTGTATACCAAACAGACATGGATTGCAGCATATGCCATATGTCGGAGACAGTGTTGACAAGTAGAATTTGTTATTTATGGCTAAAATTGTCTATAGAAATGGCTAAAATCGACTAGATTTTCCCCATTTCCGGCTAACTTTATTTCCAAGAAAAGTTTATTTATAGCTAAAATTGTATTTAAAAATAGCTAAAATTGGCTAAATTTTCCCATTTCCAGCTAACTTTATGCACGAAAAGGTAAAAGTAATATATAATATAATACATACTCATTTAAAGCCCACTTATCAAATAAATAACTACACTGACTCCAGAACAAATTAATAAAAATTGTACATTTACTTTTATTAAACATACTAATCTTTTCTTTTTTTTTTTTTTTAAATTGCCAGATTTTCAGATATGGTAGATTTTTTATCAGCTGGATTAGGAAAAAAAATCAGCCAGAAAATGGCTAATTTGGCAACCCTGGGAATAAGACATATGTCGGAGACAGTATATTATACAGGCCTATTTGTATGACACATTTACGTGTACACACACAGCAGGCGGCCTATAACAATCAATATCAGTCGACACACTCTTGCCTGTTGCAGAGTACTTCCTCTTGTTGCATAATTACAAAATCTGAGACCCCTTCCCCAAACCAGAGAAGGCAATCGAGGAGCACATACCTATGCCAATATCACTAAAAACTGAATGAAAATCATATATAGCTACAATTCAGGGGCGGTAACTGTATAAAAGAAATTCTTGGAGCAGCCCTAAAATTTAATCAATTATTACTTAGCTCATAGCACACCCTCCTGCAAAATGTCATTGAAATTCATTAAGAACTTTTGGAGATATAGATATATACATATACATATATATATACTGGGTGTATGATACACTTATGCATCAATATCCTCGTAGACCTTAGTTAGGATCCGAAGAGAGCTCAATACAAAAGTAGAGCGGATATTTGTGGGAATCAATTTTAATGGTTCATTACAAGCTGGTTTCATATATAGATTTTCATAATTATGAAAATCTATATGTGAAACAAGCAGTACCGCTTGTAAAGAACCATTAAAATGGATTCCCATATATACATATTTATATTATTTATATAAATTATTTACCCTGCAGACAGGGATTACGGCATATGCCAAATGTTGAAGACAGTGTATTCTACTGCCTATTTGTATGACACATTTACATGTATGCACACAGCGGGAGGTCTGTAAGAATCAATAACAGTCGACACACTCACTTGTTGAAGAATCTCTTCTCCTGTTGCGTAGTCACGAAACCTAAGACCCCTTCCCCAAACCAGATATTCCAAAGCCATCAGAACCCTCAATGAAAAGCAGATAAAGATGGCATAAAATGAAATATTTCTGAGTCAACATGTCGCTGTTGCTGGGCCTGTGGTGAAATGAGTAAGAATCATGTCCCTGAGATTTTAGCCTTCAGCATTTATCACTCTTAAAGAGGCCTGGCAAGACAAAAGAATGTAGCATACTACATATAGTGGTGGATTTATCCACCTCTTCATGAGGGTGAAATGTGACAAGGCAGAGTTTAAATACAGGGAACCCAACTTGTACGTGTAGATTGTTCAAGAAATTGTTTAGATCTCTGCACTTCATTTTTTAAATGCCTCAGGCATCAGGCAATGAACCCTACACCTTCAAGTGCAGCCTGGGAGAACAGACCCCTAGAACTAGACATTTTTTTTCTTTCTGGTTTCGCCCAAAAGACCCGAAGCGAGTTAGAATCATGTCCCTCAGTTTTAAGCCATCAGCATTTGCCATTCTTAAAGGGGCCTAGCAAGACAAAAGAATAAAGCCTGGATCTGTGATCCATTCAAAGTTTGGCAGCAAGACAAAAGAAAGCATACCATTGAGATACTATTAGACAAAAGGAGAGAAAGAACAGGAATATTTTTCACAAGAAATATGTCTTCCATCATATTCTCTATATCAGATTTCATAGGTCACTGGGTTATATCATACAGTAACAGACTAAAGAAACACTTCTGGATAACCTATTATACACCTACCATAACTCATGTTCATGGATTGACACAAACAAATATATGTGAATAAAACCTGTTGATCAAATGTTGGTCAGAATAAAAGAGCAAAACACAGGACTACCTGTAGAATGGGTTGACAGAAACAAAAACAAATATGAATGTTTTTTTTTAACTCTCAAATTCATATTAAAAAATTGAATGGTAATACAAGAGAAATGACTAATAAAAGTTAGCTCCCTTTGAACTTTAGGCAGATTAAAAATCTTTTTTATTCAAATTCACAAAAGAGTTCCATTATTTTTTTAATTCTATTCATAGAAGAGTTCCACGGTCATTTAGTTTATGAATCTAAGAGTTAAAAAATTCTAAATGAAATCCGCTATCTTCCAAAGTTATTAAGAACATACATTATGCGTGCGATACAGAGAGAGACCTACACATTGGAACCCGACTCTTTGATATGCATACGAATAATTGTTCTAAGAGTAGCAATCCTACCCCCGCACTGGCCAATCACATGATGCTCTCTAGTATAATAAACTATAAAAGGGTGTGGATCTTTTAAAAGCTGGACTGAACAATGGCTTACATATCCATATACAAATCTTCCACCAGCTTATGACATAGGGAAAAGTTAAACCAATATCTTTCCATTTCTCCGAGTTGCCGCCACTGTGAGGAGGTTCACATTTCCTTGTTATTTGCACACATTATACACCTACCATTTTTTTAGCAAAGAATTGGTGACCTTCAAGAAGACTTTTCCAAAAACCACCCACCCACAAAACAAAAGCAAAGAGACGGTCAAATCCCAAAAGAATGTTTCCTGATAGAAACAGGTTTGGTTAGTCACTCAATAGTCACGTGACCAATATCTTTTGGCAGCATGCCATGTTAGGGGTGATCAATTAAAAATGGGGTCATCAATGAATAAATTACTTCTCTTGCCTTTTGTTGGGCAGAGATCACCAAAAGAGACTGAATTTTCAAAAAATAAACATGAATGCTGCCGGGCACAAACTAAGGGACCAATTTAGCATAAACTCACATTGTAAATTGAACTAAAAGTAAATGTTTACATTTTCAGCCGTCTAGCTCCATTTCTGTAGCCGATACCAGCGATACATACATAGTCAGCCAGACTCACTTAAAAACTGAAGAAACCTATGTTGACAGTATTGGTTGATGGTTTCTAATACCTACTGGACTCTTGCTGGTAACTATATACCAACTTCAATGTTGAACACACATATGTTCACCTCTTTGTAAAGCAGACCTGTTCGCAAATCATGAATTTTCTTACAATACGACGACCTATTGAAATGGTTCAATAGAAGAGAGAGAAATAAAATTCTCAAGCAGGAAAGAACATGATATTTCAGGGGAAATCAATAGGCGTGCAATTGCATTGCAACCCTGTATCTCTCGGTGTTAAGGCAGGGAGAGATAAGAGAGGGGGACAGGGTTGAAGAAGAGGGGGCGGAGGTGTACAGAGACAAGAAGAAGGATGGAGTAGAACAGGGAGGACGAAGACTCACAGATAAAGGCTGAGAGAGAAGGGAAGAAGGCTGTTCAGTGTTGTCAACCGAGCAGTTTTAGGGCTAACATGTACTGCTTTTTCATTAATTTAAATATTGCTATTATAGCCATAAATGAAATAGTCTGGGGCCAGCAGGGCCTACCCCCCCCACACACACACCTATGAGTAGGGTACCAAAATGTTCCTTACTCTTTCAGAAAGATTAATTCCACAATCCATAGACTTTGGACTGTGTACTTGAAGTTTTCTCATTTTGGGCTGTAACCTTTCATGCCCAACAGTTACAAATTGACAAGATAAAGCTGATAAAATTCTCTTAGGATATATATCTTCTTCACAAATTAAATCCACAATCCATAGAATTTGGCCTATAAAGTATACTTGAAATTTCCTTGCAAAATGCTAAAATACCTATAAATTAATTACTTTTATGGTAAAATCAAGTGTATTTTTGAGTTCATGTCTGAAAACCATAATTTAACCTTTTAAAGTACTCATTTATGTCAATTGAGAGACAAGATATGAAATTCTGTTTTTTTGGTGTGTGCTGGCAGCCATTTTGTTTTATGCAAATGAGGTAGTTTCTTCCCAAATTGTTTTCTTGGGAACAATTTTCAACCATAATTTGGCCCCTATTGCAATATTATTCATTTGTTGAAATCTATGATGGTGACGGGCATTTTCTTGAATGACAGTGAATGTCCGCTCTTTTGAATATTCAGATATGGCAAACCTATGCTAGACCACATTTGTAAAGCCCTCAGTAAAGAATAAATGCACTGTTAATGGCTTACAAGATAAGCACAATGTCATTGTAGTCTATCAGGGTCTGCAATGGGATTATACACAAAATTTAATGAAAGACGTTGCCACGTTCTCGTCTGCCTTCCAAAACTTTGATATTTGGTAAAAGTCAGAATAATTGAAAGAACTTGATGATTGAAAGACAAACGCGGACATTTTGCAAATGGAATTTTTCATCGAAAATATTCCGTCTCCCCACAGAGAAGTAAGACGTCTCCGTGGGGTCAAACCCTTATTTGTCACAGCAAAGAGACTTTTCAATTTTCTGAAAAGGACCCACAGGGATAAATAGAAATTTTTTTTTTTTTTTAAATTGTCTCTCAACTTAATCAAGAATGTATAGCTTGAAGGAAAAACTGTTACGTCTCACCTGCTAAGTTCTCCTAAGGGAATTCAAAATGATTAGAAAGTTATAAGAAAAAAAATTGCAAGTTAAAAGGAAAATCTTTTTTTTTTTGAATTGTTGGGGGAAAAAAATGAAAATGTTAATAGAGAAACAGATTTTTTTTTTCTAATAACATTCTGAGATTTTATTCAGAAAAAAAAAAAATTATAAATTGAAAATTTGTATCTACAGAAAGATTAACAAGAAAAAAAAAAAGAAAAAAAAAATAGCCAATATTATCAACCTCAAATGAAAAAGATCCAAAACCTTTTGAAACATTGAAAAAAATAAAAATATATATATTTTTTTTTCTTCTGTATTTGGTACTATTGATTCCCTGAGCGTTGACTTCTGCAGGTCATAATAGACTTGGAGTGTTTGAAATCGGTAGACTACTACTAGCTAGAAACCGTTAGGAGAAGAAATGGATAAGAAAGTGTACACCCCCCACCACAACAATCTGACCAAAACGAACGGGCAGAGTTGAGGAATAATTCCAAACCCAGCTCAAACAATTAATACCATCCACCATGACCAGATGAAAGCGTACGTCTCTGCCACCACCAACTGGTCAAAGCAATGAGGCAGAGGGTAACGGTAAGGGTACCACAAATATCAGCAGCATTGTATAGTAGCATTTACCCTGATGATGTGAACGTGGGAACACGTATCATGAAATACATGTATTAGAGAAACTTGAGATTTCTGTCTTTTTAAAAATGTTATTACTACTACTATTAGACCTCTACTTACATACCAGTTGCATTCCTGAAAAACTGTACAAAAGTTGAATTTCCGAATCTTGAATTACATATTAATTAAGGGGTTTTGTTTCCGGAGAGCTAAACCCCCCTCCCACTTGCGTATAAGGGTTCAACAACAAAATAAGTTTGGGGATCACTGCTCTAGCCTAAAATAAATAAAAGCAATGCTTGCATCCAATATATTTGTATTATTTGTGCATTTTATGATACATAGTGCCCTTAAAAATTAGGTAAAAAATGAAATAAAAGCATAAATTTCCTGGGTCTAATGCAGTTCAGTAAAAAATGAACAAATGTCCGAATTTTTAAAGTATGAAAATTATATTAAGGGTTATTATAGGGTCCAAAGTGTACGAAAGTCGAACGGACAAATCTCAAGGACGGCCTGTATAATATATATTTAGGGCCCTTCCATAACAAATGCTACAGGGTCGGCTCTATCTCAATTTGGCCCTGTTTGACACACAACAGATTTATCTATAACCATTTCATGCTTCATCTGCCGCAAATAGAGAAAGGGTCGGCCATCCAGAGAAGAAGAAAAAACTCTTGATAATGCGTCAATAGGTACAGTTTGGCTTACCTAATTACATTCATTGTACATCAATCGTGAACAAAGGTGGAATTACTGACCCGAAAATCAATCAATGAAATTCATTGATTAAGTAATTAGAAACGTTCGATAAGTGTCCAAATTAACCTCGATTTTTCATTGTACCGTTACTTCCTCATCGGCTCTTACTATCAAGAACAGCTTTTGAAGTACCACAGACTTTTTACAGACAGATACTGTCATGGCAATCTTATTTGCACACATTACACACCTACCATTTTTTTTAGCAAAGAATTGGTGACCTTCGAGAAGACTTTTCCAAAAACCACCCACCCACAAAATAAAAGCAAAGAGACGGTCAAATCACAAAAGAATGTTTCCCCAATAGAAACATGTCTGTTTAGTCACTCAATAGAAGCCGTCACTTGACCAACGTCTTTTGGCAGCATGTTGGCGGTGATCAATTAAATAATTGGAAAAAGGGGTGATCAATGAATAAATTACTTCTCTCGCCTTTTGTTGGGCAGAGATCACTATAAGAGTCTGAATTTTCAAAAAATGTTTTTTTCTAGACATAAGGAGTAAATGTTTAAACTTTCAGCCGTCTAGCTCCATTTCTGCAGCTGATACCTGTGATACATACATAACCAGCCAGACTCACTTAAAAACTGAAGAAACCTATGTTAACAGTTGACAAATTTTCTCATCAGGGCTGGCTATTTCAAATGGCTAGATTTGTTTAAAAATGGCCAAAATTGGATTGAAGCCAATTTGGAACAAATAGGAGACTTTACTTATCTACTCTTGAGTATTGATTAATCGCCCCCACCCCCCAATTCCTCTTCCAATTTTTTTTAATTGATCACTCCCAACACGTTCATGTGACGGTTTCTATTGAGAGACTAACCAGACATGTCTTACTGTTACTTTCTCATCATCTCTTCCTATCAAGAACCGCTTTGAAATATCAGACTTTTCACAGACAGAAACTGTCGTACCTATTATTTACAGTCTATTTAATTACAGAGGCTACAGTGCAACAAAAGTTAGTGTACCAATCTCACAAGCTATTTATAGTAAGTTCATTATCTCAGAGATGCTCTATACAGCCTGTATCTAAAGATGCTCTTATCTAACCAACAAGGCTTCACTTCTTCTCATTTGACCTTCTTTCGACTACATGATAAGTTTAGTAAATAAATATATATAAATAAATATACTGACAAGTGTCTGGAACCTGATTGGTTGACGAGATAATTACATATTTCTCACCCGTCAGATCCATTAATGATTCTATTAGAATTTAGAATCTTGGATCTAGTTTACATCAGGCACACTGAAAATTGTTGAATCAAAAAAGTACACATTTTGCCTCAACACCGATGTTTGAAGTTACTTACATGCGAATAAAAATTTTTCGAAGTTACTAAGATACTTTCGCCCAGGAAAAATAAAAGGTATTTTTTGTGCTTTCAATCCAACTATTCTTCGCAAATCTAGGTTTTGGCTTTTATAGTGATTAGAGTTTAAATTTTACAGTCATTCAGTAATTGTCATCTTAGCGTAATAAAAAAAATAGAAAAAGAAGGTTGGATTGAAAGCACAAAAACAATTTTCAGGGTGCCCGATGTAAACTTGATCCAGAATCTCTTACCTAGGCCATTCAGTGTTAATACCTAACTTTCAAGATCCAGCAAAACCGCAGATGTTATTTAAGCTTTTTTGATTCAATTAAAATGTTTTACTGTTAAGATCTTACTGTCGAATTTGATAAAAAGTAGAAAAAGATTTTCACAAGTAATTTTTTGTACTTTCAATCCAGAAGACCTTCGTTTCCGCGGGGAATTTACCAGTTAAATTTAGTTTTTTAAGGTTTCAGAGGGGGGGTTCTATTTAAAATTGTAATTAGAAAGCCCTCTCTTAAAAGCTCAAAGAATGATTTTTTTCTCAAACTGAAAAACTTTGTGAGATAAGTAATGTATTGTGGACTGAAAGTACAAAAAAAACTTGACATGAAAATAATTTTTTCTAATTTTAATTACATTTTTAAAATAGGATGTCAAAGATTAAAAAAAAAAAAAAAAAAAAAAAAAAAAAAAAAAAAAACCCCCAAAAAACAGCACCCAAAAGTGCCCATTACTACATAGAAACCGTATTAAAAATATATACATACTTTACTTATATTCCAAAGAACACTATGAACATTACATTAGTATTTCGAGAGTCAAATTAGGTAGTCCAAACTGTTTTTTGGGTGAAAATGTCACAGTAACACTAATTTTTCCCTGTTTCTCAAGTGTTCATTCTCCATAATGTTGACTAATACAAAACTGTTATGCATGCCATTATAAAGAATGTCCAATTCTGAATCTGTTGGTGTCTTATTTGTCACCGTTTGACTTAAAAGCAATTTTACAGTGAATTTTCAATTTAATGTGTTTACAGTGCCCAAACTACGCTGTGACGTTTTTTTTTTACTGTGGTTGAAATAAAAGGTGTCTATAAGTAGATGATTGTTGACACCTCTTTTGATGTATGTCTTTGGAACCAATATCACCTAGTAGAAAAATAAATGTTCTTCAGTTTCGTATAAAATTTAAGCAAGTACAAAATGTCTACATATTTAAAAAAAATGATGGCTTTTCAGTTTTATAGAGTGTTGAAAAGGCCATTTTCTGTAAGTGTTCAATTTGTCGCGAGTCCACAAATGAATAAATAATCATAATTAGTGAACTAATCAGAGTAAAAAGACAAATGAGGTATCAAAACGTTCAGAATAACAAGATCTATAAGGGGAAACAGGCACAAGATGTATAAGATCTTCCTGTAAAAACTCATTGGAGTACCTAGTCAAATGAACATTTTAGATTTAATATAAATTTCTCTACAGACAAACAACTCTTCATTTCAAGAGTAGCGAAATTTAGTTTGTAATAAATATAGGAATTTTACATTTATAACTGATTAAACTATTATTATTAAACTAGGTTTGGGATGAATTTTCCGTAATCCATAGGGGTGAATTGTTGGGGATGAATGTTCCGTAACTACTAAATTTCATCAAGACTGGATATATTTGTCATAACCAGTAATTAGCCAGTGACAACATTTGAGAAAGCTCAAGAAACTTGAGCACTTTCACCAGCAAAAGCTTCAATAAATCATGAACGTCAAATAGGGGGGGGAGCTATGTCACAAGCTTTGCAAGTCTCGAGACAGGAGATTCTTGGAGAAATGAACAAATTCCAAAGCAACATCTGCGGAATAAAAGTTTTAAGTACCCAGGGGCAAAGAGAATGACAGCTGAAGAAGACATGACACCATTTTATGAGAAACTCAGCCTCCATTGTGATGGAGACAATAATCAGAGAGGACGTCAAAGTTAATCAGTAATTATTACAGGCCTCCACCATTATAGTGCGGTTCTCGTTATAGTGTGGCTCGTGTTATAACACGAGTGAATGGTGGACACCAAAATATTAATCAAGCTCAAAAACAGCTACATCAGAATGGCTAAATTGATCGCGGCTCAGCTATAATACAGTTCTTCTTTCTTGGACCCCAACACCCAAGATATAACATGTAATATGGAAGTTACGGCTAAATCGTGTTGGATGCACTGGTTATCATACAATCACCAAAGTTAAGCAATGTCAAGCTTGGTCAGTGTCTAGATGGGTGACCGTCTTGAAATATCAAGTGCCATAAGAAGCTAAGGATCAAGTATAGAGCCTCCATTGGTGATCCCGTTAATCTTCCTAAGGAGGAGACCGATCTCTACACTATGCTCAACAACGCAAGCAACCCCCCTCTGACTGGCCTAGCTGCGAGCGACAAGAAATGAATGAATGAAATATAATGGAAGCAGATAATGTATAAATCTTTAAAGATTCGTCATTTACATTATGAGATTGGTGGGGGGGGGGAGGTAAAGGTTGGAGTTCTGGGGGATGGGTGTAGATAGATTGTACATCATAGCCCCAGTAAGAACAATCAAGAATGGCAATCCTACGTCTGCAAGTGGAAAGTTCCCTCGAAGGCCAAGTGTTAGCAGATGTACTGATCACATCAATAAATAACGATATGAATTCCACCCCTCAACCCCAACCAGTTTTTTTTTCTTGCTTGCTTTACTCCCACCCTATCACCCAAGTGACGATGAGGACGCAGGCAATTGCGCTAAAAGCTGGGCAGGGATGGTAGGAGAAAAGAACCGAGAAAGCACTCAGAGAGTGCATACAACTATTAACACCATTGTCACTAGAAACTTGATAAAATAGGAGAATTGGAAGATATATAAAATAAAAACTGGCATTCTGAGGGAAATTATGAATCCCTGCCACCCAATATGCTGTTTTGGGCTGATCAATTAAAAAGTTGGGCTAAAAAGGTCTGAATTTTCAAAAAGCAAGCGGGCAAAAACCTAACATAAGCTTACATTGAAAATTGAACCCCCACTAAAAGCCTATTTTGGAGGGGAATTTTTTAAAAAAGCAAAAAAAAAAAAAGAAAAAAAAAAAAGCATTTTCCTTACTCATTGAGGGGAGTGTGTGTGCAACATTTCAAGTTTCTACTATGAACGGTTAGGGCTGGGCGAGGTCCAGATGGATAGATAGATAAAATTGGACCCTCCCCATAAAACCTATTTGGGAGGGAATAACAAAAAACAAGAAATTTCACGTTTCTACTATTAACGGTTAGGGCTGGGCAAAGTCTGGATACATAAATAGAAAGAAATAATATTTTATTGGTTCATAACCTGTACAGCTGGTTTCACAAACGATTCAATCATCAGATGAACAACTAATGGTATTAAGATAATTACTTTTATAGATTCATTTGTTGTAATAATCCGTGCATTTCTCTTATTGGCCGATTTGAATAGTCCAATGTCTGTCTTGGTTTTTTGTGGGTGTTTACACTGGCACGTGTTTCAGCTATCTCCAGTTTTTTTAGTCAGCAATTTTGGTTAGCTTTCCCTTTCTTGGGGTATTCAACGTTTTTGTTATGGTAGAGAAACAAAGTCGACTGGAGTTTGACAATTATTTATTTCCTCAACATTTTAATGGTGTTTTTATTATGCTACTAACTAACAACTATAGATGATAATAAAGTAAAGAAATAACATTTTGATTTTGGGACAGTTAAAATTGTTTTTCAGGGCGGTTCCGGGGCGGTGATGAAAAAAATAAATAAATAAAATTTAGTCTGGAGCCCTGGGACGTAACTGTAAAAAATTCCTGGATCCACCCAAAAATTTAATCATTTCTTCCACAAACCATATTGAAATTCATAGAGAACTTTTGGAGATATTGTGTGTAAAGTGCTTGTCTTGTGAATTGTACTTTACAAACACTACACATACATATACATATAAACAAGATATGAATTTCATCCCTCCACACCAACCATTTTTTTTTTCTTTACCTGCACTCCACGACTTCCTATCACCCGCGTGACAATGAGGATTCAAGCAATTGTACGAAATGGTGGCAGAGATGGTATGACAAAAGAAAATACTAGAAAGCACTCAGAGCGCATACCACAGAAATGGTATGAGAAAAGAAAAGAGGAAAAGGCATAAGAACCAAGAGGTTGTGTCGTAGAATAACGTTCCTAGAAAGCATACTACGTTGTTCTTAAGAAACAAGCACTCAGAGCACATACGGCAGCCAACACCATTATCACTAAAAACTGAATGAAAATCAGTTCATATATAGCTATGAGGCTGGAGAGGTAACTGAAGAATTCCTGGATCTGGCCGAAAATCTGATCACTTCTTCCATAGCACTTGGCCAACGTTTCCACAAAATCTCATTGAGAACTTTTGGAGATATTGTGTGAAAAAGCTGACACAGATTCACACAAATGAGTAAATACATACCTCTTCCAACTTCATTGGCACAGGTGAATAACAATATGAATTTCACTCCTCTCCCAACCCATCTTTTCTTAACCCTCACCCACCTCAATCCTCCTATCACCAATGAGGATTCAGGCAATTGTGCCAAACGTGGGGGCAGAGATGGTAGGAGAAAGGGGTAAAGGCAGTAAGTAGAGATGCAGGAGAGGAAAAGATTCCTGGATCCGCCCCAAATTTCAATCACTTCTTTCATAGCTCATACCAAAAAAATTTCATTGAAAGTCAATGAGAACTTTTAGTGTGTACAGACAGACAATATGAATTTCACCTCTCCACCCAACCATGTTTTTCTTCATCCCCACATGACAGTGTGGATTCAGGCAATTGTGCGAAATGGTGGCAGAGATGGTATGACAAAAGAAAATACTAGAAAGCACTCAGAGAGTGCATACCGCAGAGATGGTATGACAAAAGAAAAGGGGAAAAGGCACTATAGATTGGGTCATAAGAACCAAGAGGTTGTGTCGTAGACTAATGTTCCTAGAAGGCATACTCTGTTCTTGAGAAACAAGAAATGCTGAGGAGCTTGGAGAAGTGTCATCGTTCCCACAGCCGAATGCCGAATATTAGTTATCAACAATAGGAACGCGATTCAACACAGCGAGATATAAATAAATAACAGAGAGGCAGAAGACGTGTACAACCTCCATCCCTCCATCTTCACCGTGGGCTGCTTGTCTTGTGAATCGTGCTTTACTGTTTTATTAACAAGGAAGGAACCGAGAAAGTAGGACCAGAATATAGCAGCAGCAGCAGCTGAACGACAGAAGAAAAAGCAGAAATAACAGATGTAGATGGATGGCTGTCTATGACAAATTGTACAAGACTTATCTGGAGAACCTGTTTTCGGCTTTGGTTTACAATAGTATCCTTTTCAAAATATCACATCGGAGTTACAGCCATATATTTTTCCCCGGGTTTGGAAGCTATTTTTGTTTTTTTATAGATGCAATTATCTATTTTGGATATTTTAATGAGGATTCGTTGTTATAATATAATTAAACATTTGTAACCAAGACGACTTCAATTTTAAAACAAAGATTTTTCAAAATATCCCATTGAGTTACATCCATTTTTTTTTCTAATTAATTATATTGCGGTTTAGAAGCTATTTTTTTTTTTTCATATGCAATTATTAATTACCACTACCCAAAACACTGGTTTAATTGGATTTAGGTTATTCATGTGTTCACACATTTATATATCCGGACTTCGCCCAGCCCTAACCATTCATAGTAGAAACTTGAAATTTTGTGCACACACGCCTCGATGAATTGGGAAAATGCTTTTGTTTTTTGAAAATTCCCCTCCAAAATAGGGTTTTAGATGATTCAATTTTATCTATCTATGTAGCCAGACTTCGCCCAGCCCTAACCGTTCATAGTAGATACTTGAAATTTTCTTTATACACACAATTAATTAATAGGGTTTTAGAGGGGCATTCAATTTAAGTTTATGCTAAATTGGTCACTAGGTTGTGCCCGCTTGTCTTTTTGAAAATTCAGACCTTTTTTTACTGATCACAAACAAAAGGTTAGAGAAGTAACTTATTCATTGATCACCACTTTTTCCAACTTTTTAATTTTTATACACAGCATATATGGGTGTCAGTGATTCATAATTTCCCTTCGAATGCTAGTCTTATTTGAATGCTATATAAAGACAACTAACATTGAATGACAAAGAAACATTTTCGTAAACACTAATTTTTATTGAAATATAAAAATTAACATCCCACTAGTAATTATTATGACTATTAAAAGAAGCAAATATATAATGTCACTAAATTACATAGTACATCTAACTAATCTAACCACATGAACGTGAATGCAATTTTGACTTGTGCCGTTAAAAAATCTGTATTCACCGATTCGAAAAGTTTGGGAACCACTGACTCAATTTATTGAAAAAACAGGACTGGTTAACTACTCAATAGAAACTGTCATGTGACCAATGTCTTTTAGGCAAGCATGCAGTGTTGGGGGTGATCAATTAAAGAATTTCGAAACATGGGTGATCAATGAATAAGTTACCTCTCTCACCTTTTGTTGCAGTGATCACTAACACCTTTTGTTGCAGTGATCACTAAAAGAGTCTGAATTAAAAAAAAAAAACAAGCATGAATGCTGCCAGACAGGGACCAATTTAACATAAACTTACATTGCAAATAGAACCTGCCACTTAACCTATTTAGAGGGGAATTTTAAAAAACAAAACCAATAAAAAAAACGTTTTTTTCTAGACATAAGGAGTAAATATTTAAATTTTCCATCCCTCTAGCTTGTATGCATGATACATACAGACAGCCAGACCAGTTTAAAAACTGTAGAAACCTATGTTGATAGTTTTGGTTGATGGTTTCTAATCTTATCACTTATTCCTTACAATGTGATTGGCAAGTGGCTCTCTTACTGACTGAACAGTCTTATATACCTTGTTTCGCTATCGCTCACAGTGCCGAGCAAATATAGGTTCCCAATTATAATTATTATTATATACACTATCACCCATAAATAAGTACACCCCTACCACTTAATAGAAAGTTGTCTTCTAAACCAAACATAGCAGGATTTTATTATTTCTAGTGGAACATTACACAATCAAAACAGATATCAGGTATTATTTATGACTAAACTCTACATTGAAACTAGAAATGATAAAATCCTGCTGTTTGGTTTAGAAGACAAATTTCTATTAAAAAAAATGGTAGGGGTGTACTTATTTATGGGCGATACTGTATACAATACAAAAGTTGTAATGATCTTCAGTTGGAATAGAAAAAGGAGTGGAGTTTGTCCCTGCAGAAACCAGGCTTGTCTTATGACTATTTTTTCCTACAACTATCATTCCAGCCAGTAATTGAATGAAACACAAGTTTGTCCAACAGACAACACAAACCAAACCACTGCCTTTACCTAGAAAAACAAAGTTCAGACATACTCAATAATAGACATAACAGAGGCCGGCCAGATTATTGCCTGGGTGTGTGAAACACCCAACTAGTTCTTCCTATTTTAGGTTTCTTCTCGGAAGAATAATAGAGAAAATGACTTTCGTGGTTAGCCACAAATTTCCTGCTTACTGGAGTGGCACAAAAGAATCATTCCAAATACGTAATTAGCAAAAACAGAAAAGTAGCTTCCCGTGTCGCACGACACGTGAGGCAACTAGTAAGCACACACCTCTGCCAAAGCAATTGTCAATGAAAAAAATTGAATGAAAACCAGTTCATATACAACTACAATACAGAGGAGGTAATTGTAAAAACATTTCTGGATCCGCCCCAAAATTTAATCAATTATTCCTTAGGCCACGACACATCTTTCTATAAAATGTCATTGAAATTCATTGAGAACTTTTGGAGATATAGTGTTGAAAGACAGACAGATGAATGGACAGACAAGTGAATACATATGCTGTACTCAGTCAGAGAGCACATACCTCTGCCAATGCCATTATCAGTAATAAATTGAATGAAAATCAGTTCATATATAGCTATGATACATGGGAGGTAATTGTAAAAATATTCCTGGATCCACCCCAAATTTAATCAATTATTCCTTAGCCTATGGCCAACCATTTGACAAAATGTCATTGAAATTCATTGAGAACTTTTGGAGATATTATGTTGACACATAGACACAAGTGAATGCATATGCTGTACTAAGGTCAGCTTAGTAAATATCAATTAGTATGCAAGCCACCTCCCTATATAACTATGGCTACCAACCTTGTCTCAGACCACCAGTTGCCCTGATGTTCGGTTTTGTACTATGTAAGTTAAGAAAAATAACTAATTCTTCCGATAGGCCTTTTTTTTCTTTTAATTTTATAAACACACAACTTACTTTCAGTCATTCCCTCCTGAATATGGCCATGCACTTAGCCGGGGGGAAAAGGGCGTAACATTTAGTTCTCGTATATGTATAATATGCACCCTAAGTTTTAGATATTAACTCTTAAAAAGCATGAGGCCACACGTAAACAAACATGGGCGAAAATCCTAAAACGCACGAGGCCGTCTTTCTTGCAATACTGCCAATTTTCACAACAATCTGCCCACAAGTAAAGACACTATAAACATTTGAATAAACAAACCATTTTTAGCCATTTTCTGCTCAATCATCACAGAACTGGGCTTTGGACTGGAGTTAAAAATCTGGGAAAAAAAGTGTATTATACACAAATATATACAGTGTTTGTTTTTGCAATCTAATTTTTCACCAGTTTGACCGAATAAATAGGTTCCGGTTTTAATTGTTTAATCTGAAATTAATTGTGAGGAAATTGGCCTCTTTGGGGGTTACTGATGATTAGCAGTCGGATTAGCAGATTTTTATCCGCCTGTAATCCAAGCAGAAATTTAGCTGTAGGCATCTGAAGGATTCAACAGATTTACTTCCTCATGATTTTGAAACTAAATATTATCCCCACTTGAGGATTTATT
>VCCN01007126.1:1024576-1041221 GCA_006491835.1 Architeuthis dux | reverse complement strand
TTAGGGCTGGACAAAGTCTGGATACATAGATAAATATAAATGCACAGACTAGAAACTGTGCGCGTGCGCGTGCACACACACACACACACACACACACACTGATTAGAGGAAAACGATTTTGTTTTTTTTTGAAAATTCCTTCCAAAATAAGTTTAGTGACAGATTCAATTTGCAATGTAAGTTTATACTAAATCGTTACTTTATATGCAGCATTGTTCATACTTGTTTTTTTTTTTGTTGAAAATTCAGTTTTTAGTGAAAACATCCCATCAAAAGGTGTGAGAAGTAACTTAAAAGGGATAATCCCTTTTTCCAATTTTTTTAATTGATCATCCCGAACATCGCATGTTGCCAAAAGTCGTTGGTCATGTGACTGAAGAGTTTTATCCCTTAAATTTTGGTGAGGATTGTTCCTGTTATGATAGAAAAAGAAAATCAACTCCAGAGTTGGCCGGGAGTTTAACAAAACTCCCAATTACTACAATCAATGATTTGGTCCCCACAGATCCCTGGAGAAATGGAGACAGAAGGATTGCCTCATGTGTAGCAACCTTGCTCTTTTACTCTGGTTGCTATAGCAAAGATTTTCCCATTCTACCCCCATTCCAATCATCTAACCTTACCCTGCTAAGGGGGCAATTAAACAGATTGAGCAAAGGGCTGGCCCCATTTATCAGGTGCCCTAACCCTATCCTTATCTACCCCTATGTCTAGTGAGATTTGATTAGCCCTAACCTTCACCCCTTAGATCCAAAAGTTAGAGAGCTTGTGCCACTTCATAGCAGACAGCAGTCACTCCTCAAGATAGGGAGTGGGGCCCATGGAATTTGCGCCGGGTGGAGGGGGGTACATGTGTGTAAAACATACAAATTCTGACATTGCAGAGAAACATAAAAATTTTTAAAAAAAAGGTGCTAGTAAAAAAAAACTTCCCTTTCCTAGACTAGGAGGCAGACAGATGAAGGCACTTAGACAGGTAGAAAGAAAACAGAAAATTAATAAGATAAGAAAAAGAAGAAAAAAAAAAGGTGTGTGTTGTGAAAGAGGAAGAGGGTAGTGTCAATGGAGCTGAGATGAAAGAAAAACAACCTTGATGTCTGAACAAGAATGGCCTTTTCTTGCCCCTTTTTCTAGCAGAAGGAAAAAAAAAAAGACAGAAGAGTTTCAGAAATTTTCCCACGGTCTTGGAGAGATCACCATCTGTACAAATCATTTTTTCTTCTGATGTTCTGGGGTTGAATTATTTCTACAGGCTGGAAATTCCATGGTGGGTGTTGAAACTAAGATATCATCTACTTCTCTACTTATATTAGACCCATTAATTATCTCCTTTCTGTACTCGTAAGGGGAGTAACTTTCTATTGATTAGGCTCGATCATGGAGAAATTGAACCTTGCTTTTACTCTTAGGTGCCTAGATTTTGGTGAGGATTGTTCTTGTTCTTGTTACAGTAGGAAAAAAGTTGTATATACAGGGTGTCCCCTAATTATCTCTTTCTGTACATTGTAAGGGGAGTAACTTTGTATTGACTAGGCTCGATCTTAGAGAAATTGAATGTTGCTTTTACTCTTAGGTGCCTAGTCAATACAAAGTTACTCCCCTTACCACGTTTACAGAAAGATAATTACGGGACACTGTATAATGAACAGTGCTTTTCTTGGTTCTCTCTCGGTAACCATGGACTCTGCCATTTAAAGGTAACGGTTGTATGATTGTATTTAAACAGCTTTATCTGCCATCTTCACAATCTTCTGCTCACTTGCCTATACCTGGCACAGGGGAACGGAATATCAGTATGTCCGTTCTACCAGAGCGAGGCCCTTCCATTGCACTTCGGTTGGGTCATTGACCTCTGCGGTCACATGGGTGAATCGGGTGTGCTGGTCTAAGTATGGGGTCTCCGGTCGCGCTCACCTCACACTGGACTGGCTTTCCAAGGAAGTATCAATCCTGGTCCTCATGGCATTTGTCTCAGTGACAGGGACTTGGGATCCTCCCCACTCAGGTCTCTAGTCATGGGGATTTGGGATCTCCACCCCCAGCTGGGTGCAGTTCATGTGCAGGACCCCACCCTAATCCGACCTTGTGTCAAATTTGCCATAGCAGTCGTGGGGAGGCTGATAAAAAACACTCTTTTTTTATCCTAGTGGATAGTTTGACCTGAATGCCCTATGCTGTCAGACTTAGCTACTCTTAGTCAGGCTGGGGGGGGGGTAACCTTTTTTTTATCTAGTAAACCACATAAGACAATTTTCATCCTTATCCTGGCAATGCAGTTTTTAAAAAGCATTCAGTTTTTAAAAAAATGATCGTATTACAAAAAGCGTACTTAATTTTAGACAAACATGAATTACAATAATTATATTATTGATTTGTGAAGCCAAAACAATAGGAATTTTACAATATAAATTATAAAATTGATTTTCTGATAAAAATTATACAAGATTTTAAATAAATGCCTAGACACGGGCCACATAAAATATTCACACATGGTTGCTCATATGGGCATATATTGTGTATTGGGGGTGATATATTGCACACACACACACACACACACACACACACACAAACCCGTGAAAAAATTTCAGATATATTTTAATTTCTATGAAACTATTTTCTAAGCAAAGATAATAGCAGATGTGGTTAAGTGGAAGAGTCCATAGTTTCAAATGGTTGGAAAGAGGTACTTTTATCAGAAAACCTTTACCCATGATTGGGAGTCTAGGGTTACGGACAGCAAACTAAGAAAATCACACTGTTCGTTATATAAGTATAGTAACTTCCCATGAATTGGTATCAGACCATCTATACTGGGAGATCTGATAAGAATCAAACCCACTAACAACGGCCAGCAAGATTAGCTTGCTGATCATTGTTATACGATCTATTCGTTAATCCCAGTTGAAAAAATTTCACGGATATATTTGGATTGAGATGTTTTTCTTATTGAAAAAAAAGAACAAGAACAATCCTCATTTATGTCCGATTCAAAATTTTAATAATCGGACATCCAAAATTGTCCGATTTTAAGACCCCACTCAGCATTGCTAACTTAGATATTTTATATCTAAATTTAGATATTTTTTTGTTGTTTTTAGTTCAGATATCAGTTCTAGCCACTTTTAGCTACTTATTTTAATTATTGTGATAATGATCTAGCAACTTTTAGCTAGCTATTTTAATTATTGTGATACTAATCTAGCAACTTTTAGCCACTATTAACTATTTTTAGCCATCAATTTTTTTCTGTCCGAATTTGACAGATTTCGAGCAGGGATGACTGTTTTTGAGAAAACTGATCTGGCAACCCTGAGTGGAACTAATGTTTTTATTATTAGGCCACAAATGGGGAAGCCACCTATGGGTATCTAACATGCAACATTAGCTATTAAGCAGAACCCATGAAAATTCTACTAAAAACTAAGATATAATCATTACTCTGGTATATACACTAATGGAAAATAAAACTGCAACACCCTGAATATGTGTTTCAATTTACTCAAGATTAAACGTACAGGTAATTGAGCTGGACTACAGTAAATGATCACATACAATCGATACATGCATAGGTTACAAAATAAAGGGGTCTATCAAAAGTATTCAGACCTCATATTAATACACTGTATATCTTCCTTTAACACTGACCATAAACCAAGGGTGTCTGAATACGTTCTTATGGTAGAAATCATTTGATTTCATACTGTCGGCATAGAGAACCACATTATATTCATGCCTAAATACGAACGTGAGAGTAGAGAGACTAGCAAAGTGTAGGATTAAAAGACTCCTGCCTACCATGATAACTTTATTAGCTCAATCGGTAGAGCAGAACCTGCATATAAGGTTGCTTCCAGGGTGGACACAGATTCGATCCCCGCACAGAGCTTGTTTATTTATTCACATTTACGATTTAGGCCACTCGTTTAGCAGTTGTTCACACTGGCAGTGGGCAAATATAGGTTCTCAACTAATAAATGTCTTTATAATTATATTCTGTCGGATATAAAATTATCCATCATTTGATTTCATACTGTCAGCATAGAGAACCACATTATATTCCTGCTTAAATATGAACGTGAGAGAGCAGTAAAGTATAGGATTAAAAGACCCCTCCCTACCATGAGAACTTTGTTAACTCAGTTGGTAGAGCAGAACCTGCGTATAAGGTTGCTTCCAGGATGGACACAGGTTTGATCCCTGCATGGAGCCTGTTTCTTTATTCACATTTTCGATTTAGGCCACTCGTTTAGCACTTGTTTACACCGATGCCAGGCAAATATAGGTTCTCAACTAATGTCTTTTATATATAACAATACAAACCCCAATATCAATAAAGCACAGAAATGAAGTTACAAAAAAAATGCTGGAATTATTAGAATCTCGAAAGCATCACTAGCAAAACCAGATTAGGATTTCTTTTTCTCTGCGATTGTCTTTTCTGAAGCCGGATATCCAAATATAATCTTAAATCCTTCTGCCTGACGTAATCCCGTATAAGCCAGGAAAAACAACCATTTGTTGTTTCTGCTCCCTTGTTTTTGGATGAAACAAGAAAACCCATTTGTCTTGGAGATGTTTTTTCCAGATTACGATTCCACCAGTTCCAGCCTGGTTCCTTTGTTATTCCGACTTTTCGGAGCTGAGTTCCTTCTGTGTCAATCCACAGTTGGTTTAAGCTATTCCTTAGCTTTTATCATTTGTAATAATAAAAGCTAAGACAGTTCTGGTCAGTCACTCAATAGAAACCAGCATGTGACCAATGGCTTTCTGCAACATGCCATGTTAGGGGTGATCAATTAAAAAATTGGAGAATATGGGGATCAATGAATAAGTTAAGTCTTTCACCTTTTGTTGGGCATTAGAAATGTCTGAAATTTCAAAAAACAAGTGTGAATACTGTTGGACACAAACTAAGAGATCAATTTAGCATGGACTTACATTGCAAATTAAACCCCTACTACAAACCTATTTTTTTTAAGAGATAATCAGTAAATTTTCAGCCCTCTAGCTCCATTGGTGCAACTTGTACATGTTCACTATTATATATATATATGTGATAATTATAAAAGACCTTTATTAATTAGGAACCTATATTTGCTCGGCACCGGTGCGAGCGATTCCATTCTTTGAATTTCATACTGTTTGCATAGGGAACCACATTATATTTGTGCCTAAAAATGACCGTGAAAAATAAAGAAGTGAGCAATGTGTATGTTTCAGAGATCCTGCCTTTCTATGAGGGTGCAGTGGCATGCTGTTAGCTTAAGTGGTTAGAGCAGAACTGCTTCCAAGGTGGACACAGGTTCGATCCCTGCATGGCTCTCATTTCTTTATTTATTTACACGATTTAGGCCGCTCAATTCACAATCGCTCACACCGGTGCCAAGCAAATATAGGTTACCAATTAATAAATGTCTTTATAATTATCATATTCTGTTGGATATAGAATTGACCATTCTTTGAATTTCACATATACTTACATACCATATATAAATATATACACATAATTATAAAGACATTTATTAGCGGAGAACCTATATTTGCCCGGCATTGTTGTTCTCCGCTAATAAATGTCTTTATAATTATCATATTCTTTTGGATATAAAAATTGTCCATCATTTGATTTCATAATGTACATGTGTGTGAGAGCATATATATATGTCTATATACACACAGACATCAACATACATATGCAGATATAAACACACACGCACATGTATGAACAAAAGAATATTTTGTGTCTCAGCCAATGTAGAAATTGGCAGGTTCATGCCTTGGCTTTCATATGGCAAAAAACAGACAATTTCTTTTACAACATTTTTTTAAAATTTGAATTTCAGATGAATAGTCCTATCAGTCGAATGTATTTCTGGCAGTGAAAGCCTCGATGAGTCAATCTGTCGAACACCAGACATGATATGTCTGTTCAAGTCTTTTTTGGGGGCTGCTGACTTTTGTTTTGTGAGATTATCGTTATCATTACTGTTGATTTTTTTCACAGCCAGATTTATTATCAGTGTTGCCAAGTATGGTTTGTTATTTATGGCTAAAACTCTTTAAAAATGGCTAAATTTTATATATGTTATATATTTAAATATCATATGATAATTATAAAGATAATTATTAATTAATAATTAATTGTGAACCCATATCAGCCAGGCATCAGTGTTAGCGATTACTAAACGGATGGCATAGACTGTATAAATGAATAAAGAAAATAAAACTGCAACACCCTGAATATGTGTTTCAATTTACTCAAGATTAAACGTGCAGGTAATTGAGCTGGACTACAGTAAATGATCACATATACAATAGATACATACAGTTCCAAAATAAAGGGGTCTATCAAAAGTATTCAGACCTCATATTAATACACTGTATATCTTCCTTTAACACTGACCATAAACCAAAGGGGTCTGAATACGTTCTTATGGTAGAAATCATTTGATTTCATACTGTCGGCATAGAGAACCACATTATATTCGTGCCTAAATACGAACGTGAGAATTGAGAGAGCAGCAAAATGTAGGATTAAAAGACTGCCTACCATGATAACTTTATTAGCTCAGTCGGTAGAGCAGAACCTAAGGTTGCTTCCAAGGTGGACACAAGATTCGATCCCTGCACAGAGCTCGTTTATTTATTCACATTTACGATTTAGGCCACTCGTTTAGCAGTCGTTCACTGGCAGTGGGCAAATATAGGTTCTCAACTAATAAATGTCTTTATAATGAGTGCTATGCAGGGATCGAACCCTGATCTAAGAAAGAACGAAGAATAATGGTTCATTCAGAATAACATCTCCATTCTTGGAGGAGCTTCCCACCATAAATACATATCAGTCGATTATCTTCCATCTTTACGCACCAAGTGCGCATTTCTTTTATGAGAAAGAATGGAAATCAGATTCTACGAATATTCACTGGTCATAAAAGAAGATAAGTTATTGTGACTTTTAAGGTAAGTTATGCAAGTTAGTAAAAATATAACTGAGTACGCACATACACAACTACAGTTGTATATCAATATACACATACACAACTACAGTTGTATATCAATATACACAACTACAGTTGTATATCAATATACACACATACACAACTACAGTTGTATATCAATATACACACATACACAACTACAGTTGTATATCAATATACACACATAATTACACATACACATTACATACTCAAAATTAAATGTATATGTACACATAATGAGACATTGAATACATCTGTATACAACATCTCAACATGACCCTACAAGAGATGGGCTAAGGGGCAGCAGGGAAGCCCTATTTCATTTTTCCTCATTTCAATCTGTTTCAGTGAAGCAATTGTCCCCCCTCAATGCTTTACATTTCAACTTCTCCACCCACCCACACTCTACATCAATTCTTGGAGGCTGGCAAATAGGATATTAGACCATTAAAAAAAAGAAGAAAAAGAAATTTTTAACAGAAGATCAATAATATTAAACAAAATTGAAAAAAAATTGAAGGAAAAAGAAAGAAAAGAATTGAAAGAAAAAAAATTGATGAAAAAGAAATCATCTTTGATGGGCAAATAGAAAGATGGAGAAGAAAAGAAAATGGTGGCTATATTGAATTCAGCTTTGGACACGATTAACTCATACTATGTCCACACGTTCAGGTTATTGTCTATTTCTACGGTAAATGTTTCTCCAAGTAGACAGAAAACAAACAAGATGATTTTCTTTTTCCTACTACGTACATTAATGCAGAATACTTCTAAAGATTTTCTTATTGTTTTATCATCTTTGAAAAAGATGGAGAAAAAAAAAAGAAAAAGAGGGGGGAGATAAATATTGATTCAAACATTTCTGAAGGAAGGAAGAATCTTTCTTTCTAATATTTCTTTTTTTTCCAACTCTACTTCACTATAGTTTGCTTTTTCTAACTCATTTTTTAAGGCCGTGTTTTCATTTATTCACATTTCATTCCATCTTTGCCTGTTCAAGTCCTCGAGCAAATATTATTCATTGATTTTCAGAAGAATGAAGCTACGGTTTTTTCCTGGTCTTTTCACAAACCCATCTATCAAACAATTGAAAGCGTACATTATTTTCAGTTTAAAACTTTCATTATATATATATAGTCTGTAGAATTGTTTTTACTATATAAAAAGAGGCTAACATTGAACGAGAAATCTTCCGTCCCAAAGTACCAGAAACTCCATATGCTGCAAATCAGCTACCCCCCCCCCATCAACTTATTGTGTTAAAACTTTTTATTTTACTGTTGTAGATGACACTTTATATAGGGGATCATCAGCTGTTTTCCCATGGAAGTGTTTCAGGGATATTACAAAACAGTACAGATGTTTGTTACCCCAGCCATGTTGATCGTTACACAACTGTCCCACATATGTAACGGATACTGTTCTAATTCAGAATTATCTTGTTTCACGTATAAAAGTCTCTCATTTTTTGGTAAAACAGTTCTATTTTGCAGATTTTTAAAAAAAAGAAAAAGAGAAAAAAAAAGAAAAAAAAAAGGAGAAGTAATTAGAAACCATCAAATAAAACTGTCAAAATAGGTTTCTTCAGTTTTCAAATCAGTCCTGCTGGCTGTCTATGTATGTATCACGCGTACAGGCAACACCAATGGAGCTGAAATTTTCAACATTCACTTACGTCTAGGAAAAACATTTTAAATTCCCCCCCATAATAGGGTTTTAGTCGGGGTTCAATTTGCAATTTAAGCTTATTCTAAATTAATCCCTAGTTTGTGCCCGCTTGTTTTTTTTTAAAATTCAGCCTTTTTAGTGATCTAACAAAAGGTGAGAGAAGTAACTTATTCATTGATCACCGCTAACACAGCATGCTGCCAAAAGATGTTGACAGTTTCTATTGAGTGACTAAGCAGACCCGTTTTTTTTAATTGTTCTTCATTCTTTTTTTTTGCGGCAAAACATGGAAGAACAAACAATGTTAATTTAGGTTAGAGAATTGAATTTATGGGTTCCTTCCGAGAACGAAATCAAACTATGGAACTGAAACATAAAGGGCTTTCTTTTTATTTAAAAGACTAGCAGGTGCCAAAGACAGAAGCAAACGAAGAAGCCTTAACGAAGAACAGATTGATTGAATCAATCAATGAATAATTAAGATTCTTGTCAGATTTTCGATCGACACAAAAACATCTTTTATTCCAACCATGAATTAATGATCGATTGATTTTTACACTCTCATCTTTGAAGTTTTCTTGCCATTTTCATGCAATCCACTCCACTTTTAACAGCATCCAGTTTTTATTTGCATTATTGAGAGGTGCGGTTGGCCCAGTGGTTAACAGCACAGAAATTGGAGTCGGCCAACAGAATTCGGATTCTAATTGAGACAGTGTTCACTTTGTACAAATCTCAGGTAAATAGTAGGGTAGACTGGGCTCTCTAGCCTTGTTTGGCAACCAGTCTATGATATGATCGATTTGTTTAGCGGCATATCAACCCTTGATGGATCATTTAATGTCAAAATCTGTTTAAAATTACAAAAAAATAGAGTCTTGCGACTTTGGTGAAAGGTTATTTTTTTTTTTTTCAACTCTAACAATGAAATGTTTTGAAAATTTCCCCCTAAATAGGTGTTTAGAGGGGGGTTCAATATGCAATGTAAGTTTATGCTAAATTGGTCACTAGTTTGTGCCTGCTTGTTTTATGAAAATTCAGACTCCTTTCTCCAACCTTTTAATTGATCACCCCCAACACAGCATATATTGGTGGCGGTGATTCATAATTTCCCTTTGAATGCTAGTTCCATCTAATTTTTAGACTTATCCTGTTCTTGATTGTTAAAATTTTCTAGATGATATATTCTTCGGTCTTCCTATATTTACAAAGTTGGAGAGGTATATGTATTTGGCCGTGTACATGTCTATCTGTCCACAAGATATCTCCAAAAGTACTGAATGGATTTCAATGAAATTTTGTGGAAGCGTGGACAATAAGCTACGGAAGATGTGATTAAATTTGGGGTGAATCCATGCGCTCTCCGAGAGCTTTCTAGTTTCTGAAGTTCTGGAATGAAGGGTTTTCATTGGACAGATATAACAGTCAGAAAAATATATAGAATAATAAAAAATACTTCATTTCAGGACTTCAGACAACATCAGTTAACCCAAACATATCAACTAAAATGTTGTGCTAAATACAACAAAAATAGACAACCCTGGGACATGCATATCTCACGATTTAAATGTCCCATAGATCTCTTTTAGAAGGCTACAGGGACATTTTCATTCAGGCATTATTCACTTCAATGGGTTAGTCTTAGAAAGGGTTAAAATATGATCTCAAATGTGTAAACAGGTTTTTAGAGTGTTAGTCAAAGTTCAAACATATACCAAATATTTGATTAAAGTCTAAGTTTAGTTAAATATCAAATTCAAATAAAATAACTATCCGAGCGAACTTTTTGTTATTTGTGGGTATTTGAGCCAATGACTTTTACTGTGAACATTTGAACTTTAATTGTGAATCGTGATAATTCCCACTTGGAATAAATAGCAGTCATGAGCAGCAGACAAAAATTAGGAACATACAAAGTTCAAGAAACCAAAACAGTACTAGTCTGATTAGTCACTCAATAGAAACCATCACATGATCAGTACGCTGTTTTGGGGGTGATCAATTAAGAAATTGGAAACTAGGTGATTAATGAAGAAGTTACTTCTCTCGCCTTTTGTTGGGCAGTGATCACTAAAAACTGAATTTTCAAAATACAAGTGGGCACAAACTAGAGACCAAATGTAGCATAAACTTACATTGTATATTGAACCCTGTCTAAAAACCTATTTAGGGGGAGGAATTTTCAATTTTCCAAAAAGAATTGTTTCAGGACACAAACTAAGGGATCAATTTAGCATAAACTTACATTATAAATTGAACCTTCCACTAAAAACCTACTTAGGGAGGGGATTTAAAAAATAAATAAAATAAAAAAAATAAAAAATAAATAAATAAATTAAAATTTTTTTTTTTTTTCTTGACAAGGAATAAATGTTGAAATTTTCAGCCCTCTGGATCCATTGGTGCTGCCTATACATGTTATACATACATCACACCAACTTAAAAACTGAAGAAACCTATGTTGACAGTTTTGGTTGTTGGTTTCCAATAACGATAAGCGAATGAAGAATTCTTAAAAAGACACGTATACCAAGAGACATAGGGTTGGGAAGAACAACATTTTCTCATTTTGTATTCAAAATTTGATTTTTGAATTTCTATTTCTGTCAAAGTTGATTCTCTGGTTTGTTGTTTCTATTTTATATATTTTTAAAAAACCTCAACACCCCACCATTCTTCACGATTTCTTTCAGATTTTCTTCCAGCTCTTGACCAAACTTTCTATCTTGAATACATCCTCTTAATGTGTTGTCAGGAATGCTGTCAGAATCATATGCCAAAAAAGACAATAAAAGGCAAGGGGGAGATTTTGCCTGTCAAAAACGAGAGAGTTCCTTGAGAGATGGGTATTATGTTCTCTCTAATACTCAGGGTAATATGCACTTCTAATTTCTAAATTTCAATGAAGTCAATTCCAAATGCTTTCGTGGAGGACTTTTAACCGATTTGGATATTTTTTTAATCAGCGCTATACTGTTTATTGTTGGGTTTAGGTTATTCATATGTTCTGACATTTATATGTATCTATCTATGTATCTGGACTTCACCCAGTCCTTACCATTCATAGAAACTTGAAATCTTGAACACTCACTCCCCTCACTGAGTAAGGAAAATGTTTTTTTTTGTTTTGGGAGGCAGAAGGACAAAACAGACAAAACAGAAAACTTTTTGTTAAAGACAACCTAAAAAACAGGTCGAATAATGAAAACATTTCATCTTTTTTTAAAAAAGCAATTGGATAAAATGTTATTAATCATTGCTACACACAACACTGGTTTATTGCTGGGTTTGGTTATTCATGTGTTCTGACATTTCTATGAATCTATGTATCCGGACTTTGCCCAGCCCTAACTGTTCATAGTAGACATTTTGCGCGCACACACACACACACACACACACACACACACACACACACACACACACTCCCCTCAATGAGTAAGGAATGTGTTTTTGTTTATTGAAAGTTTCCCTCCTAAATAGATTTTTAAAGGGCTGTTAGATATGCAATGTAAGTTTATGCCAAATTGACCCCTATTTTGTGCCCGCTTGTTTTTTTAAATTCAGACCTTTTTTAGTGATCAGAGCCCAACAAAAGGTGAGATGTATCTTATTCATTGTTCACCCCCAACACAACATATGGGTAGCAGTGATTCATAATTTCCCTTGGAATGCTAGTTAGATTTATAAACAAATTCAACTTATTTTCACTGTCAATTTTCAGACTAGTATCCTCATCTTCGTTGTTATTATCTCAATTTTTGGCTGATTTGTTCTCATGTCTGCATTGTAACCCAAAAATGAGGGATCAGTTTAATATATGGTAATAATGAGAACCTAATCCCTCATTTTAGGCCATCTGTACAGATATTTTACCTTTTAATGAAGAGGTATATGTGTTGATTCATGTTTATCTGTGTCCACACAATAACTCCAAAAGTTCTCGAATTTCAATGAAATTGTGGAAGGGTGGATCCAGGAATTTGCTTTTGAATGAGAGATATTTCTCCATTTATGTATTAGCTCATGTCAGTCCACACAATATCTCCAAAAGTTCTGTACGAATTTCAATGAAATTCTGTGGAAGGGTGGGGCATGGTCTAAGCATGAATTTATTAAATTTTGGGATGGATCCAGGTATATCTTTTCGATTGAGCGATATTTTTCATGTATCAAGACAATAGTCCAAAGATGGAAAATCAAAGCCTCCCTACATCGTAGCTAGATATGAACAGAGTTTCATTCTATTCAAATGAGAAGGAGGGATTTTTAAAAAAAGCTTCTGCCATTCAGAGTGCTGAGTGCTACAGAACACTTATCTGGTGAGTGTTACAGAACTCTTATCTTTTTTTTAAACTATCAAATTAATTCTTTCCTTTCCTAAAAATAACGAATTTATACAAATTTAATTTCTCTTTTTCTTCTTCCTTGTCATCGTTGCTAGAATTGTTGTTTTAAATAAAATCTCTCTTCAGGCATTTTTAAGCTCAATGACCATCTTTTATTCTTCTATTTGCAGACTAGTCCAAAAATTTCTTTTGTCAGACGAATTGGAATTCGAAAAAAAGAGAAAAGGGGAAGAGACAGTGGAATTCACGCTTATGGCAGGAGAAATTGTATTAACTGTGGATACGATTCAAATGCAGAAATGACAAAACCACATTTCAAGAATTTGAAGCCAGACATGACTCTAGGTAATAGCAAATACAAAGCCTCTCATGGGCCGAGAAGAGATGGGGAGCAGGGTGGCTAGGCCACAGATAATACTGCATTCTCCTTTCATTTGAAGCAACATCCTCACCGACTGATCCCCACCCCACAATATTCTCACTGTCTGCCCTTCCCCCCACAACACAACCATCAACGCATTTAGAGAGAAGCCAGAAGAATTAATTTGTAGATCTTTAAAAATAAAATTAATTTTTAAAAAATAAATGGAGAAAAAAAATTAAATAAATGAGAAAAAAAATATTTTTAAAAGTTCAAGAAAAATGTTTGAATAGTTTCTTCTATTTTGTCTGAATATCTTAGATGAAGAATTTTCAATACTAGGTCAGTGACCATTCCAAAGGTGCAAGTTTGGAAGGGGCTGGACTTTATGGTGTGCGGCACAGCCTGCCATAATTATCATAATCTCCAGTGATGCCAATTTAGATATTTCACACATAATTTAGATAATTCTAAGGGCAATCAGGATGTTGAAAATGGCCTAAACAGGCGTAACATGTACCTCAGAAGGCACACACCAATACACAAGGCAGAACTACATTCATAAAAATGTTAATTATAAAAGTTTTAATATTTTATAATGTATAGAACACTGAAATTGAAAATATTTTTCATTTATTTATTGTAGATAAGACATTTTGAATTATTTATTTTTTATTAGATTTCTCAAGAACCGCTGATCCAAAAAACTTCAAACAGCACTGTAGCTAACTTTGTACAATGTTCAGACCAGAGGGTACAACAGCCGAAACGTGACTATAACAACCAATATGAGGACATTAGAGTAAATCAGTGTATTTTTAAAAGAAAAGAAAAGAAAACATGATTCTCCAAGCAGATGCGTGGCTAGAGATATGGGTGGATTCGGGGGTCCGAGGGGGCTTGGCTTCTTGAGGGGGACCCTCCAACATTTAAGTGGGACTTGTCAGTAGAAATGCAATAGGCAAACTACTATTTATACTGCTTTTGGGGGCCCATCAATATTAGAGGCCCAGGGAGGAGGCATTTTCAAATAGCCCCCCCCCCCTCATCCCCCCAGCTACACCTCGGGGGGGGGGGATTATTCATTGATTAGAGCAATTGTCACTGGTAATAAATGATATCTTTGCTTCTAGTTGCTCCCCATATTTATTTCATCACGACCCGTCCCAATCCTTTAAAAAGGGGGGGAAAAAAAACCAACAGTTCTGGTTAGTCATGGAATAGAAACCATTTGGTCAATGTCTTTTGGCATGTTTGGGGTGATCAATAAAAAAAGCCTGAATTTTCAAAAAACAAGCATGAACACTGCCGGACACAAAGTGACCAATTTAGCATAAACGTAGATTGTAAATTGAAGTTTTTTTCTATAGATTATAGGGAGTAAATATTTGAATTTTCAGCCCTATAGCTTCATCAGTACAATCTGTATGCATGATACATATATAGCCAGCTTAAAAACTGAAAAAACAAAAAAAAAACAACCCAGAAACCAATGTGGACAGTTTTGGTTGACAGTCTCTTCAAAAGAAACTACTATTCTCCAAGACTAGCAGAAGAATATTCTCTTTAATTGGAAAGCAGAAAGTTCTTGACATTTGCAAAGTCTTCAGTTGACAGAATCAAGAAACACAAAAGGTTCTTTTTTTCCTTTTTGTACCTTCAACCAGATCGCTTTTCAGGCTGCACACTCAAACCGCAACATGACAAGATGACAAATGAAAATTATAAATATACATATCTATATATCTTCCATATAAACAGGTTTGAGATAGGACTTTCAAAGTCTTTTCATTCTGAAAGTGATATTCAACTCAAACTAAGCATGATATATAGATCTATCTATATCTATATCTATCTAGATCTAGATCTAGATCTAGATCTAGATCTATCTAGATCTAGATCTAGATCTAGATATATAGATATAAAAAGAATTTAATTTTTGTTATTCCTTGGTCTTATTAAAAGAAAACCACATTACTCATAAATGCACTCAGGTGCTAAATCAGTGTGTTGGTGACTTGGCGAGAGCATGGTACCCTGAGGCTTAACCAAGTATTGCTGGAAGCCGTAATTTTCCAAAAAGAGTTGGACCCTGCATTCTTTTACTTATCCGGAACCATATGTATCCACGTGGATGATATTTTGTGGTCCGGCACAAAGACATTCAAGACCACGATCATCAAGTTTTCACATACGCCATTTGAAAAAAAAAAAAAAAAAAAAAAAAAAAAAAAATGGATTTTTCTACTGAAAAAAGCAGTTTTTCTTTATTATTTATTTATGAAATTTATTATTTAAGAAATTTCTGTGCCAAAAAGGGACATGAGTTCGGGTCTCACTGAGAGCTATCCTTAATTTCTGATCAGCAATGTTCACTCATTGAAAACAAATTTAAGATGAAGGAAAACTAGCATTCCAAGGGAAATTATGAATCATCACCCATATATGCTGTGTTGGGGGTGATCAATTAAAAAGTTGGAGTGATCAATGAATAAGTTAATTTGACTTTTGTTGAGAAGTGATCACTAAAAAAGGCCTGAATATTAAAAAACAAGCGGACACAAACTAGTGACCAATTTAGCATAAACTTACATTGCAGATTGAAACCCACTCTAAAAACCTATTTAGGAGGGGAATTTTCAAAAAACAAATCATTTTCCCTACTCATGGGAGTGTGTATGCAAAATTTCAAGTTTCTACTGAAAAGTCTGAATAGATACATATAAATGTGAGAACACATGAATAGCCTAAACCCAGCAATAAACCAGTGTTGTGGGTAGCAGTGATTAATAGTAGTAAAAAATAAATGATAGTTCAGTAGTAGTAGTAGTAGTAGTAGTAGTAGAAATTTACTACTACATATTACACCAACCAAAGCAGCAGAGACTAGTCTTAACCTAAGACAAATTACTGCATCCACTACATACAAATCTTGTATTTATTTTATCAATCCAAGAGTGCACACCATTTTCTCGCATCATAGACTTGGCAAATCTTGCCTTGTGGAGATGTTTGGATTGGAACCAAAAGGTTTCTGGCTCCGTTTCCAAAATCTTCATAAAAGCCATGGCGCTACCATTTTTATGCCGAAATGTCTTCAATGGAATTATTCACCTCCAATAATTGAATGTTCATTTATTGGTTACTTTGCCAAAATGGCTGTATCGATATTTTCGTCATTAAGACAGACATTTCTAAAGCTGTCCACCATCAAAATAACAACAGTGACAGATTTTTAAAAACTGCAAGAAAGGGGTTTAAAAAAAAAAAAAAAAAAAAAAAAAAAAAAAAAA
>VCCN01007126.1:978938-999099 GCA_006491835.1 Architeuthis dux | reverse complement strand
CCACTGGGCACAGACATCAGGGTCAAATCCAACCAGCTGGCCAAGATATCCTGTGCAACTTCTCCAGGACGATACCCGAGCATGCCACAAGGACCACCACAGGGCCGTGGTTCTCTGAACTTTGAGGCCATGGCGGTTTTGAAACACAGATACACTTTGATCTTAGCCAAAAGGCTGCAAAGTGATCCGCCACCAGTGTTGTGAGTAGTGGTGAATAAGAATAAGAATAAGAATAAGAATAAGAATAATATACATTTATACAAAGTGCCCTTCCTCGGGGAAACTCGATACTCAAGTTCCTACTGGTCAAAAGTGCTTGAAAACCTATGTAATCATTATAATAATAAAGCTATTTACATAACACAGAGGAGAGATATCTATTACCAGGTTCATATAAGTATGACGTCATGAGACAAGCAAGTCTTTATTTTTTTATTTAAAACTTGATGTTTTAATGTTTCTGGATGTCAAAGGGTAATTGATTCCAAAGTCTGGATGCCATATAGCTGAACCCATGAGCCTTATTCATGAAAGTTGTAAAGTCAAACTCCCGGATGTTAATAAGAGCACAGAGTTCATAAGGACACCTATCATGCAAACATTTGAATATTGTAATTCAAATTTTCAACATTATTTTGGGGGATCCACTGGTGTAGACCTGAAACAGATTAAGTTAAGCTTTGTAAATACCTACATAGTACACAACTAAAATCAAAACTTTTTACATACCAGTTGTACTAATGATACAAGTGGAGTTACTGATGTGGCTCTTATGAGGTTCTTAGTGATTTTTACTTTGAGTGGAACATTGTGGACACCAATTTCATCATTATATAAATAATCATTAAAAAATAAATAAATAAAAGACTAGCATTCCAAGGGAAATTATGAATCACCACCACTCATATGCTGTGTTGGGAGTGATCAATTAAAATGTTGGAAAAAGGGGGGTGATCAACGAATAAGTTACTTCTCGCCTTTTGTTGGACTGTGAATTTTCAAAAAAAAAAAAAAAAAACAAAAAAAAACAAGCAGGCACAAACTAGTGACCAGTTTAGCATAAACTTACATTGCATATTGAACCCCCTCTAAAAACCCATTTAAGAAGGTAATTTAAAAAAAAACAAAAAAAACAAAAAAAAAAAAACGGAAAGTTTTCCCTACTCATTGACAGGAGTGTGTGTGTGTGCAAAAGTTTCTACTATGAACGGTTAGGGCTGGGCAAAGTCCAGATACATAGATAGATACACAAATGTCTGAACACATGAATAACCTAAACCCAGCAATAAACCAGTGTTGTGGCTAGCAGTGATTAAAAAATAATAAAAGAAACAACTGAATGTGATATAAAAAGGTCAAGTGTTTTATCTACTTTTTATCTTTTCACTGAAACAAAACAATCATTCAACAATTATCAATTATTTAATCTTGGAGCTAACCTTAAAAGCACTGGTGGCGCCAATAAGATCATTCAGATTTACACACAATCTAAAAAACAGTCAAAGTGACCTAACTGGAAAGCAAATTTGATAGTGTGGTGAGTAGACGTAGGAGGTATGACAGTCATATCGGATGTGCATGTCTGCACTAAACTTTTTTGATGACTTGTACGGTGCTGATAACAAAATCAGGACAAAAATAAATTGATTTTATAAAAATGTCAGGTGAGAACGGCCATTTTAGTTCCTAGTCCCGAAAATCAGCCATTTTTCTTTAAGATGTCACAAAGACTGGCTATAAAATGAGAAAGAATTATCTTTGGGTGAAAGTGAATACATGCTTGAATAGCTAACAGTCTGTGCTTTCAATATTTGTCACTAAAAAAAAGATGGGGGTTAAGGCATCAAATTTAGCGCTTCAATGGATAAAAACGTCATTTTTTTATGGTTAAGTGAGTAACACCACTTTGGGCGCTTGTCGCCTCTAAGTCTATTTCACATATCCCAAACCTTGAAGAACTAGCCAAGACCGAGAAACTTGTAATATGTGAAGCCCGGGCAGGGATTGCTGATGCTGTAGCCAGCATAAGGGCAATACTTTATCAATCATTGTGGTGTAATGATTAACAAGCTCATCCCGCAGATCATTACTACTGAGTAGCGACTTTGATCACCTATATATATATATGATAATTATAAAGACATTTATTAGTTGAGAACCTATATTTGCCTAAATCATAAATGTGAATAAAGAACCGAGCTCCGTACAAGGGTTATAAGTTTTCTCAAAATTTAAAACATAAACCACTGGATAGGATTCCTTTTTAAAAATCCAACCATAGACATAATTCTGAAATTCAAATTTTAGAACACTGGTACAAGATTTTAACGGAATAATACATCAAGGTCTATATAAGACCTGGTATAAATTTTTAAGATCATTTTCCACCCGAAGATTCACTAACAAGTGAGAAACCAATTTCTCATTGATATACCATAATATTGTTATATTATACAAGCTCTATTGTTATAAATATCACATCGTCGTAATAATAATTATTACTATGAATATATATATATAATCTTTTCAAGAGATAAGCTGAACAATCACTCATGGCTCCAGTTAGCTGTTAGTAATTTTAATGCAAAACAGTGAAATCTCATGGACACCACAATTTCATCATTATATAAAGTCATAAAAATAAATAAAAGATCAAGTATTTTATCCTTATCTACCATAGAAGGTAGATAAAATACTTTTTTTTGCAATAAGGCTAAACAAGTGTTCAGAGATTATCAATTTGTTAACTTGTAGATAAGCAGAAAGCACTCCTACCTTCGATCAGTCCATTCATATTTACACGTCATTTAAAAACCAGTCAATAGGTACTATTTATTGTATTATTCAACTACCCTCTCCCCCACTGCAAGCTTTACAATCACACTGACCAAATTAGACTTAATCTACAAAAGTACTAAGCCTACCTACTTGACTAGGAAAACTCATTCAGATACCAGTTCACCAAAAGTCACTTTTTTTTCTTACTACATATTCTGAAGGCAACTTTTCAACTAGATTTGGCAGCACTTAGAGCTATAAACAGAAACACATGGAAACACTAGATAGTGCCAACACCATTGTCACTAAAAACTGAATGAAAACCAGTTCATATATAGCGACGATGCAGGAGAGCTAATTACTGTATTCGGACCAAAATTTAATCAATCTTCCTAAGCATATGGCCTACTTTTACACAAAACGTCATTGAGAACTTTTGGAGATATTGTGGATGGACAGACGAGTGAATACATGTACCTCTTCCAATTTCAGACGGAGGTACAAAAAAAAAATGGGAAATTATATCTCATACTCTAAATATGACTTTTTAAGCACATTTGACGGCACTTCAAGCCATAAAAATAAATATGTGGAAACAAAATAGAGAAACTATTCCAAAGCGGTAGCAACTCTTAAAATTTTTTTTTATTACTACATTTTTATGCTACATCTCATATTCTAAATACGACTTTTTAATCACATTTGACAGCACTTCAGGCCATAAAAAGAAACACATAGAAACAAAATAGTAAAACTATTCCAAAGTGGTAACAACTGTTGGAAATTCGTTTTTGCTATCTCATACTTAGAATACCACTTTTTAAGCATATTTGACACCATCTTTTGCCATAATGAAAAACACATGGAAATAATTTTTTTTTAATCCTCTAACCCAGTGCAGTGTTGTTGGGGTACCACAGATGATTTCATCATGGGTGCGTCAAGGGCAAGATAGCCCATTCCTATTCAGGCTGGTTTGGAATCTGAGTTGTCCATCTCCTAGACTGGTTGCCAACCAAGGCTGAAGCACTCAGTCTGCCCTACTATTTACTCATACCTTGAGGGGGTGCAGAGAAGAGAAGTATTTGTGCCTTTCCCAAGGGCATTAGTACAAAGTGAACACAAATGATCTCAGATGGAGTTTGAACTCTGATTGCCGATTCCATTTTCCTTGCCATTGACCTTTCAGCCACTCTGCGCCTCCAGTTAGGGGAAACTATTCAAAAGTGGCAACAATTAAGTTTTGTTTTTTTTATACTATATCTCATATTTTGAATACAACTTTTTGAACACATTTGACAACACTTCAAGCCATACAGACTAAATATGGGAACTTCTATTTAAAAGGGAGAAACATCTTATTAAAAAATAAAAAAAAATAAAAACCAAACAATCATAAATTAGCCTTAAAAACAAAAAAATGATATCCATTGTCTAATTAGACCGACGGAGAAAGAAAACCTGGATCCGCCCCATAAAATAAAATGAGTTTTTTTTTCTAAAAAGATTATGAGTTAGTAGCTGCAGTAATCACTCGATTATAACTGGAGAGCAGACCCGCTAAAATGTGTTAAAAGAAAAGAAACAAAGATATGGATACCATCTATAGTTTTAAGGAGAGTCATTGTGATCCACTTAATAAATCCTACCCATGATATCTCACAAAGAAAGAGAAAAGCTAAAAATCCGTCCAAACAATTTTAAGGTCCATTATATGTGGAACACTGACAAGCTGGCCTCGTAAACGTTTTCACCAGTAGTGAGTAAGGAGGTCAGATCTGGGGTTTCGGGTCGGACTTTCCGGTTTTTGAGTACTCTGGACGCCACCTGGCGCCAGACGTTTATTTGACCTCCTTTTAGGGGACTGACTAAAAACTATATATAAATCACCTCGGATATACTTAAAATAGTAGGAACTGATGGCTATACAAACCGTTAACATATTTTTATTATATGTATCTCCCGTTATCAACACTATTGAGTAGGCACAGTGTACAAGTCACGTTGTCAACACGTCCAAAATGGTCAGGCTGCCAAAGTCCTTATTTTAAATCAGTACTCTTTTCTGGAAAACCAGTAGAGAGTTCGATCCCTACGGGATGCAGCCTTATACCAGGGTTAGTTTTAAACATTTATAACACCTTCTGAAGGTGTTATAAATGTTTAAAACTAACCGCAGATTTGTTATTTATAAACGCGAAAACATTTTTAAAAACAAAGTTTTTCTACGTTTGGGTAAATCCCCAAATCCAAGCAGTCGTCGCTTTCTGGTAGTTGTAAGGTATTAAAGCGATGGTTACGGTATGTAACAATCTATCATTATATATTTTATTATTGTAGACAGTACGTTTTTTATTAGTGCTGAAAATAAAAAAATAAATACATCGAAATGTCTGGTTTTCTTAAAAATGAACATAACATGGCAGACGTTTTAGAAAAGTTTTTTTTGGTAAAAGTACCTGGGATACGATATAAAAAATGTTTGTACGCATAGACAATGCTTTAAGTACTTTTTTTCTTTAGCTAAAGAAATCGACTATTGAAAAATACATGCGTTTAAACTTAAAGCCAACGTACCTACCTATATTTACGTAACTAAAAACAATGTCTCATCTTTGAATTTGTGTAAGTAAAAGAACAGAAATAACGTAGAAAATGGTCTAAGGGGATTCTTTTACTTCCTAAGTTGTTTTAGAGAAAAGAAGGAGAAGCAACGATTTAAATATATCTAAGGTTCTCTCTTTTTAAGAGTGTCTGGTTACTTTAGAAAATATTAAAGAATCTAAAATACAAAGAAAGAATGGAACAAATATCGTTAAGTCAAAAACAGAACACTGGCACCGCGTGGAAGCGAAAGATAGGGGGGGAACCGCCCAAGAAATAGAAGTGGAAAAAATAAACGGAGAATGAATTAGTAGTATTCTAAAACAAACCTGAAGTCATTGATCAGCAACAGAAACCTAGAACTGTAAATAAACTATAAATTCAGACAGAAAAGAAAGAAATCTACAAAAACATCCCTGAAGTTTGTTTCTGGGTAGTGCCAATGGCAAAAGATATGTGGACGTCTTTCGTTATTGATGTTAGAAAAAGTCGTGTTGTAGACAAGACAGAGTTGCCAAATAGTTGGATACGTTTGTGGCCAAGAAATGGCCAAATGCCGCAGAATCCGCAAAAAATAAGAATTTATTAAAAATACTACTGTAACTAAGTAAACTTTTTTGGTTGCGTACGAATGGCAGACAGAGTCCAGTTTAGCGTTACAATTACATTGTAAATAGACAAGATCTTGGAAAATTAACTTTTTTTTCAAACTGACAAATTTGAGGAAACGAAGGTCTTATGGATGGAAAGCAGATTACTAGCAAAACAATATTTTCTAATTTTTTTAAATACAATGTTCGAAGTAAATTGAAAAATGACAAATAATGTTAAAAATTAAATACGGCCAAATGCTTTTAAAAAAACCCCAAATCTGGCCATAAAACGGCCACACAAATATTGTAAATAGACAAAACCTTGGAAAATTAACTTTTTTCAAACTGACAAATTTCCGGAGGAAACGAAGGTCTTATAGATGGAAAGCATAAATTACTAGCAAAAAAATATTTTCTAATATTTTTTTTTAAATACAATGTTCGAAGTAAATTGAAAAAAATGACAAAAAAAAATTGGTTAAAAATTAAATATGGCCAAATGCTTTAAAAAAAGGCCAGATCTGGCCATAAAACGGCCAGACTAATATTGATGTTAGAAAGAGCAGCGTTGTGTTGATAGAATGATAAGTACGTACGTAGAGATGTAGGTTGGTAGTTTGTATGTTTCCCCTTATTGTAAAGCCAGCAGCATTGAGATGAAAGAGAGAAAGAGTAAATCTTAAAGAACATGGAGAGCCTGTCTACTCATTCAGATCGGTTTGGTAAGTACTGGAGAGAGAGTTAGAGGGAGAGCGAGACACTGACGGAAGGAGAAGGGAGAGAAAGCTTCCCCTGCTGACAATACACGGCACAGCCAACCCCAGTACCGGATTAACGATGTAGCAATAGTACGGGCCTCCGCATTTTCAAGAGCCCCGCACTAAAGCCAAACAAACCGTTGAGAACAATACACGTTCTTAGTACCCTTCCTCTTGTGTGTAATTTCGATTCGTCACAGTTTTGCTACGGGCCCCGCATTTTCAAGAGCCCCGCACTAAATGCTTGCAAGCTATCAATTCTGATTCAGGGACCCTGCACTTGCTCTATTACTATAGTAATATACTGCATCCAACTTTTATGAACGACTGAGTGTTTAAGGTTAGCAATTTTAACCAATTATCATTTTAACACAGTAATTATAGGAGTGTGGTGTAATACATAAGTGACCAGTGACGATTCTAAGGGAGGGGGGGCATGGCACCCCCAGAATTTTGGCTATAGGTTGCCCCCCCTCTTTCGTACGCTTTAATGTAGGGGTGTAGCCGATATATGATTATCTCAGATTTTCGAGAAAAAATAACTATGCCATAAAAATATAATTTTTTTTTGTTGAAATCGAAAGAAATGATTGTTTTTTTTTTCAAAAATCGAAGAAATATAACACCCTTTGTTTTTGTTTTGAGAATAACCTACCTTGTCTGACAGCTTGGGGTTGCGAAGGTGAATTAGCGCCCAACTATATGAAAATTGTTTGACTTAGTAGTATTTTATTCAATTTAGTAAAGTATTATACTTATATTTTTAAAATCATTCATATAAGCTGTGTATATCAACGTGGTGAAGTATAAAAATGAAGGTTTCGAGTTTTGCCCCCCCCCCCCCCCAACTATTTTTCTGTCCGAATTTGACAGATTTCGAGCAGGGATTACCGTATTTGTCCGACTTTGGGAACACTATTGTCCTTTTTGAGAAAACTGATCTGGCAACCGTGGAATAGACGAAGCCGGTTTCGTTTAGGGAGACACACAGCCGTTTTCCAAAGATGAAGGACATGATTGGGGAAAGGTAGTGTTCATAAAAAAAGAAATTGAAAAAGAGATAAGTATGTATGTATATCGTCGACAGAAAGAAAAGAAGAAAAAACATTGACAGATAGCTAAAAGATTACAGATTACAGATGAAAGTTTTAAAACAAAACAAACAAAAAAGAGCAAACATGAAGCATGACGGGAAGGGTAAGGAAAATAAAGACGGTGGTACTACCAGTGGCGTAGCCGGGGGGCGGGGGTTAGGCTCCTTGAGAACTCCCCTCCAGCATTCAGTGAGATTTGACGTAAAAGGAAATTTTGCAATAAATAGACATACACTATTAATTGGTGAAGAACAACCCCAAAGGCTGAATTATTATTGATGCAATTCATGTATGTACAAATATATCCTTGTTATGTCAGTAGAAATGCGGTAGGTGAAGCGGGGGGAGAGGCTCCGCTGAGGGCCCGGGGGCGTTTTCAAATAGCCCCCCAGCTATGACTTTATTTGGAGGGACACGGGTAAGGCAGTATTCATACAAAAAAATTGGTAAAAAGACCTAAGTATATCGTCTGCAGAAAGAGTTCAGAAAAAACAGACACACAGCTAAGAGATTACAGATGGAAGTTTTTTTTGTGTTTTTTTTAAATGAGGCATGCCGGGAAGAGTCAGAAATGCCAGCCAGTGTTGCCAATTTAGCGAGTTTCTTGTTTTGACATTGCAAAAAGCGCTATATTAGCGCGTTTTCGCCCAGTGTTGCCAACTCAAAAAATATTTTCGCGCTAGATTGACTGCCAAAAAGTGCTAAATTTTTTTTTAAATGGCCAGAAACCACCAAAATGACTCTAAAAATGGCCAAAAACGGCCGAAAAGTTTTAGGGGAAAAACGCGTTAATTTAGCGCTTTTTGCAATGCCAAAACAAGAAACGCGCTAAATTTGCAACACTGTTTACGCCTAAAACATTTTGGCCGTTTTGGCAACTTTCTGGCAATTTAAAACGATTTAACGCTTTTTGGCAGTCATACTAGCGCGAAAATATAGCCAGATAGTTGTAGCCGTTTCTGGCCAAGAACACTTAAAAAAAAAAAAAAAAAAAAAAAAAAAAAAAATGGCCAAATCCCAAAATTGTTTATAAAAGCAATTATTTTATTTCATTAGATGAAGTTTAATTAGTATTTTTAAAAAATACTATTTACCTTCATCTTGATTGTTTAGAGGCGTTTTAATAGCAACTTTACTATGACGACCTGAGTAATATAAAAAGCAACTGAAAAATTAGATGAAGGCGAATAGTATAAAAACAATAATGATTGTTTATAAAACATTGCAATACTGAAGTAGACACCAAAAATAAGAGTTTATTAAAAATACTACTGCAACAAAAAGGGGGGGGGTCAACAATTTACATATGGCAGAACCAAAAAGTTCATGGCCAAATGCTTTCGAAAAACAGCCAGATTGTTAAATTTGGCCATAAAATGGCCAAAATAGCGACATTGGAAGAGTAAGGAAAAAAGATGGTGCTTACAGAACAGACTTATAAGAGCAGTGTTGCCAAGTTGCTTTGTTATTTATAGCTAAAAATGGCTCAAATGGGCTAGATTTGTTTCAATTTCCAGCTAAAAAAGTTATATATACTCATTTAAAGCCCTTTTATTAGATAAAATACATATACACGAAGACACCAGTATAAGTTACTAAAATAAATTGTACATTTACTTTTATTAAACTTACTAATTATCTTGTTTAAAATGGACAATTTCGGCTAAATTATAGGCAAATCAGTCATATCTAGATGAGAAAGCCGGCTAATATAGCAACCCTGTATAAGAGTCCCAACTAAAAGGCAAAAGTGGGGTTGTAAAAGCCCGCTTCTTTTAAACTACTTTCTCCAAGGGTAAGAAAAAGACATTTACAATTCTTCAACCACTCCTATCTGACACCCTCATCTGCCAACACCACGCCACGGAGTCCCCTCCCCCTCTTTTTCCTTCTGTTAAAAAGTCTCTCTTCCTTCTCAACTGCTGTGCTACTCAACGTTCGGTTTTTTTTTTCTTATCTCTTCTGGTTGGTAGGTAGGATGGAGGCAGGGAGGGTTCCATTTGAAGAGGTCACACGTTTTAGAAATGCCAACGGTATTGGGTTACAATGGTTGGTAAGGTTGGATCTTGGAAGATATCGCAGAAGAACTGAAGACTGAATTGTTTGAATATTAACAAACATACATTGATCTAGAGACAAGGAGAGAAAAGGAGTTACCTCCCCCTTTAAAGATATAGTAGGAAGATAAGGAAGGAGAGTGAATATGTGAGAGAGAGAACAGTGAGGGGGAAATGCAGAGGGAGAGAGAGAGAGAACAGAGAGAGCGAGGGGCAAATGCAGAGAGAGAGAGAAAGAACAGAGTGAGGGGGAATGCAGAGAGAGGGAGAGCGAGAAAGAATAGAGATAGAGAAATCGTGTGAGAGAGAGCAGAGAGAGATAGAAAGAACACAGAGATAGAATAGAGAAAGAAATCAAGAGAGGGAGAAAAAGAATCGAGACACCATTTATGTACCATTCATATTTATACACACACATCTTCATTAAAGTTTACCCTTCTGACCGGAGACTAAGGTCACCACAGCAAAACCATAAAAGTGATAGGATGTTTAGAAAAACATTACCCGGATTTACCAGTCAGAACCATAAAACAGTAAGATTAATGAGCCGACAAACACAGATAAAAACATACAAACACGCCCAAAATAAAACCTACCCATTGGAGGGACCAAACATCCAATCGCATAACTAAATACATAAAACACAGACATGCATTGGACGAATCAACTAGCCATTCAGAAATCAAACTAGATGTATAAAAACAACTGGAAATAACACTTAAATGTTCATTATGACAATCTATGTGAAACCAACAGTACCGCTTGTAATGAACCATTAAAGCTGATCCCCCCCACATATATATACACATACATAACATATGTATATGTATATGTATATGTATATGTATATGTATATGTATATATATATATATATATATACACACACACACACACACACACAACTCCAACTATTTCCCCCTCATTAAGCCATTTCTTAATTAATCATTCATTATTTGGTTTTAGGTTGCCAGCCTCGATTTGGTTATTTTTCAATTTTTAATTTTGACAAACGTTTATAAGGTTTTATTTTATTTTGATCTTTTTTCAAAATTCACATTTAATCTTCAGTGACATTTTCGTTCCTTTAATAACTTTTCTCCATTTATTTAGGAATTGCCTCAGCCATTTCTTTTTTAAATTTGGTGTTAATTTGTATTAGAAACCGTCAGTATAGGTTTCTTCAGTTTTTAAGCTGGTCTAGCTGTATGTATGGCTAAATCACGTAAGATCACCTAAGTTAAGCGACGTCAAACCTGGTGACCAGATGGGTGACCGTCTGGGAATACCAGGTGATGTATGCAGCAAGAGGATTGTTCTGCGGCCGTATTAGCCTATGTTCTGCCGCCGATTAATGGAACATATTGCCAAGCTAGGACCAGACACATGACAATGTGCTCTCCTAAGAGCCGCCATACTCGTACCGAGTGGCAGCGATCATGTATGTATATATAGTGCGTACGGGCCGCACCAATGGACTGATATCAAACATTTACTCCTTATGTCTAAAAAAAAAATAATGGCTTTTTAGTGGGGGTTCAGTTTACAATATAAGTTTATGCTAAATTGATCCCTTAATTTGTGTTCAGCAGCATTCACGCTTTTTTCTTTCTTTTTTTAAACAACAAAAGGCCAGAGGAGTAACTTATTCATTGATCACCCTTTTTTCCAATTTTGTTATTGATCACCCCCAACACAGCATGCTGCCAAAAGACGTTGGTCATGTGACGGTTTCTACTGAATGACTAACCAGACCCATTTGCTTATTATTTTCAATTTATTTCCTCAAATGTTTTTGAAGAATTTGCCTTTGAACATTTTTTCCAATTAAATTTAATTTTTTCCAGTTTTTAATTAATCGAACGTCTTGTTTCGTCTCCGAGAGTTCATTAATTTCATAGGATATTTATTCGGCTAAGACAACAAGAGCAGGGAACCCGTGAGGATTGAACTCGCTTCACTGGCGAATTGGTAACCATCATCCCAATTTAGGCGTCCAATACAGAGAATCCTCGATTATCCAAAATTCGGACTTTCCGACAAGGTCTCGTAATTGTGTTCAGTATGACCTCCTTTATTATGGCCGGATCAGTTATCCGAACAAAATACTCGCCGACCGTCTTGTTCGGATAATTGAGGTTTCTTTGAAGTATTGCAGGAAATTAAAAAAATTTTTCATTGAGAAAATCAAGACAAGAATAAATGCTAATCTACGAAAGTGGACTATTTGGTGGATACGGTGGAGGAGTGAAGATTTCCCAGCCAAGGTATAACAAGATGGCAGCTATTACAACAGATCAGTGGTTCTCAACGTGGGCGCTAGCGCTCCCTTGGGGGCATTGAGGTGACTAAGGGCCTTAAGGGGACGTTATAACTTCTAGAGGGGGCGCTATGGAGATTCCATAAATGTCTATAATTCTGATTTACAAGTGGCTGTTTAGTAGTATCTGCTTACAAACGTGAAGGAATTGATATTAGGCCGTTATTAAATGCTTTCATTTCTTCTATAACTGGCAAGTGGAGAACTATTTTGCTTAATACCCTGTAGTGTTACTGTTATTCTATAGATGATCATTACAAATTATCTCCGTTGCTGTTTTCAAACAAAGAATACAGTAGGTATCTGCAGTCACTCAGAAATGATTTTGAGAAGCGTTTTGAAGATCGGATTGATATGAATATTCCTGTCTGGGTTATGAATCCATTTATTTGCAAGGTCGAAGAACAAAAAATTGACTTGCACGAAGAAATCTGTGTTACTTCTCGTATTTGAACTACAGGGAGCGTTGACATGTAGCTAGATGTTATAGGGGGTGTTGGGCTGAAAAAGGTTGAGAAACACTGCAATAGATTAAAAAGCGAACTTTTAGACTAACTCGCAAACCTAACAATCACCTCGGGGCGATACGCCCTAGTCTGGCACAAGGCCACGAGTACAGGTCACCAAGTTAGAGTTGTACTCCAACAGTAGAGGTCTTCAAGAGTGGCTAACTAATGGTTGGTTCCTTCTTGGCTGGTGTGGTATAAAATGTCCAGTTCCAGACGAGCCACTTCTATGGGGCTGCACCTTATTACACAAAATGCCTGTGACGTGTCCAAAAGGGCAAGACTGAAGGAACTAGGCATTGTTTTAAAATCCCTACCCACACATACACATGTGCCTCACCCTCACTAACACAGAGAGAGAAGACAGCACACACAGAGACAGACCGAGACAGAATTAGTTATCTCTTAGTATATTATTCATTGATGATGTAGTTTTGAGTATTCTAAGATGGCGGCCGTCATTTAATTTGACCAATCGTCTACTTCATTTTCCACTCGCGGTTCTTCTCCAAATCATTTCTTCTACCATTGATTGACTTGGCGGTGTTTCAATTTCCGTGCTCACATGTCAGTCGCGGTGATTAATGAGATGTTGAAACTCCTTGCTAGTCATTTCCTCTCAATGGTGGCCGTCCTCGCAATTCTAACTCTACGCAATCAGTTACGACGTTTTTTTTCTTCTTTTTAACTCCGGCTTATCTTTATTTGTCTTTCCTTGAAGGAAGAAACGAGATTTGATCATTACTATTGTAGTTTGTCCTTCTAAGTCGACCCTACCTTATACTACGTCTTTTTAAAAATTCGTTTTTATTCTTTTAAAATTTCTTATGAACTGTGCGTGTGTATCTGAGTGATGTGGGGAACCAAGTTAGACTCGAACTGACTAAACCAGTGGTTTCCAACCTTTTCGAGTTATTCCCCATTACTACTATGTAGTGTATTTGATCTACACTAGGTGCTCCATTATTGTGGCATTGTGCCAGACTAAGCTAAGATTTGTAAATATCCATACAGATATTTACTAAGATTAGCTTAATACATCATAAAGCCAAACGAGAGGTAGAAACATTGTATTAAGTCATTCTTCCAGGCCCGCTTGCTTTGAAAATCAGTATTCAAAATACTGGATTTTCTGGAGCAGGATTATCCCGTCTAGACCAGTGGTTCCCAACCTTGGAGTCATTCCCCACTTTTGTCAATAAGATTACTAGTATTCCCTCCATTTATTAAGTTTCAACAAAGAATAAATTCAAATAACTTCATACTAAGAATTAGTTTAATTTTATAATTGTACAGCTGCTGCTGTGTATTTGTTACTCAAAGAAAGCAAGCTAAAATAATTAGAACACATCATTTAAAATTCTGCTATCGTAACTGATATACACATCAATGTGATCTGTTCTTGTTTTTTTTCTTCTCTAATAGACCCACAAATCGAAGAACTAGTAGTGTGAGAGCACATTTTAAATCATTCTCAACTTGGAGCTTATGTCGAGCCTACGACTTATAGATAGAAGTGCAGCAAAACCTATCTCTAGATTGAACTTTAATAGCCTAACCCCCCCCCCCGCTTGCGAACCACTGGACTAGCTACGGGTTGTTTTTTTTGTTACTTATTTTTCTTTCTTTCCCTACTGTTCTGATAGAGTACTCTTGGGTGTAGTGAGTTTGATCCAGTGCTCCTTTACTGGGACCTTGTGCCAGACTAAACTTAGTAAAGATTTTGAAACTCCTTTCTAGTCATTTCCTCTCAATAGTGAACGTCCTCGCAATTCTAATACGCACTCAGTTACGACGACTTTTCCTTTTTTATTTTTTTCTTTATTTGTGTTTCCTTGAAGGAGGAAGCTTGATTTCATCATTGCTATTGTTTGTCCTCAGTCGGCCCTGCCTAATACCTACCACTCTCCCGCTAGTCTTTTTAATATTCTTTTTAATTTCTCAATCTGTGTGTGTGCGTATCCGAGTGATAGTCTGATTAGATATGTTCACGTTTACACAGAAAATGGCGAATAATGACTGAACTGAATTTTTTTGAATTTTTTTTTTTTTTAGAACTTTGAGGTGCGAATGGCCGAACGGTTAATGGCACGAAGAATGGGGTCGGCGATCTGAGTTCAAACTCCGGCCGAGACACACACAAAATGGTGGACAATAAATCAACTGGGTTTTGTTGATCTTATGAAATGGAAAATTCACCACCGTATGCAATTCACCACCTAACAATTCATAGCCTTGGGTTATGGAAAATTCACCACCTAACAATTCATAGCCTTGGGTTATGGAAAATTCACTACCTAACAATTCATAGCCTTGGGTTATAGAAAATTCACCCCCAATCGTAATAATCTGTGTGTTAAAAAAGAGAAAGATTGTAGAAAATTATCAACTAAAAATTATTTCTGTAGACACTATAAAACCGGAGATAACCTGGTTTGAAAACATGTTTACATTCGCAGAAAAATGTTTTTCTATTTTTTTAATCGTATATTCGACTCAGTAAAGATCTTAACAGTAATAGTTACATTAAAACGAATCTGAATCCATTTTAGTCTTTTATAAGAAATAAGAAATAAAAATAAACAAAAAATAGCTATAAAAAAAGTATTTTATTATTAACACAATTACGATTGGGGGTGAATTTTCCGTAACCCATGTCTATGAATTGTTAGGTGGCGAATTGTATACGGCGGTGAACTCGCCGGATACCCTTTTGATTAACTTTATACAGAAAATGGGTCAGACGCCTTACCATGGAGTAATGGTTAAAGAGTTAGTCGAACAGTCCATTACTACGTTGTAATGATGTTCGATCCTCATTGGGTAACCTACACTCGTAGCCTTATACCAGGAAAGCTTAGTCAATATGTTTATTGAGTAGGATCTCAATTCATTACAGACTTCAATGGCGACTCTAGGTCTGACTGAGCCCCTTAAATTCTTTAGATTTTTTTATATTACTTTATATTATTTTTTAAAGATTTTTCAGGGTTCCTCAATTATATTGCCACCACCCCTCCCTGCAGTTTCGGGGTCTGCGGCTCCCACGAGCCGCCTCTGTACTAATCCTCGACTCAACCGCTGTTTACATTATAATCCACTTTGTCTCATTTGCTGTTTTAAGAAAGATAATTATTTGTGTGGGTACGTACGCGGTCTAGGCCACACCCTGGCCTCTTCAGGTGCGTACCTGTAAACAGGTCTTAACGTATATACAGCTCAATTAGAAACTCGCCGAGCAGAAAGAGAATCAAGTCACTCATTTTTTAAAGCGTTTATTTAGCTCTACCAACGAAGTTGTAAAGGAGGTATATGTTTTTGGTCGCGTTTGTTTGTTCGCATTCTATCCTGTCAGCAAGATATCTCCAAAAGTTCTGATTGAATTTGGAACGGATCCATGCACAACTCCCCAACGTCGTAGTTATATGTCCAAAACACATATCGCCACATTTCTTTCCTGTCCGCAAGGTATCACCAAACGTTTTGATTAAATTTCATTCATATTTTCTGGAAGCGTGGACAATAGGCATAGGAAGAAATGATTAAATTTTGGAGCGGATCCATGAAAGATTAACTCCCCTACGTCAAAGTTATATGTTCAGGGCTTTTCGTTACATTGATTTCTCTTTCAGCTTCATATATGAATCAAGGAATATATGCAACAGTCGAAATTTAAACAGTTAACTACTCAGTCTCTGATCTATCTACTAAGTGGTTTCAATGATGTTTATGGTTACTGCCAGCGGCGTTGACAGATATGCGCTCTCAGTACTTTCTTGTTTTTTAAGCCTTTATTTTATTCATGTTTTTTTTTTTTTGAACATCCTGAAAATATCTGCCGGGCTAAACGGGGCTTCCCGTTGGGGATGTGGGTTCGAATCCCACCTAAGTCCCATTCTTTATTTTCCGATCAACGCTATTTACTCTCTGACGGAGGGTAATCGGCCTGAGCAAAAATATGCGATTAAAAAGCAACTCATAAATTAGGATGAAGGTAGAAAGTAGCCAAACAAAATTTAAAATAATGATTTATAACACTTCATCTAATAAAATGAAAAAAAAACTGGGAGTGACGAGAAAGTTAAACTAGAAAAATTATTAGAATTTTTCTAGTTTATATAAAGTTAGCAAACATCAATCTTAGAACTTTTAATTACATTTTTAGAAATAATGTTTTCTTATATATGTTTACAACACAAATTACTTTTTTAAGAATAGAAATATATAAATATTTGGGTAAATTAAGTCATCCACCCTTCGTTCACACAGCAAACAATTTCATTCACCAGTTTATGAAACACAGGAGTAAACCACACCCTGGCCTTTACGGGTGCGTACCAGTAAACAGGTCAATTAGTTATTTTTGTTTAACGGCATATCGACCATTTGTGGGTCATTTAGTGCCGGATTCAGTAGGGGAAAGGGGAGACCCATGTCCCCGTGACTAGAGACTTGAGAGGGGAGAATCCCAAATCCCTGTCACTGAGACAAATGCCACGAGGACCGGGATAAAGGGTGGGGGTAGATCCCAAAAGCTTCTCAGGACGAATCCGGAGCATGCTAAGGGTGATCGCCTCCGGACCAGCTGGCCAAGATATCCGAGCATGCCACAAGGACCCCCGAAGGGACGTGTTTCTCGGAACTTCAAGGCCATGGCGATTTCGAAGCACAGATACTACACTTTGATCCTAGTCACAGCCAAGATATCCTGCGCAACTTCTCCCATGCCACAAGGACCCCCCGAAGGGCCGTGATTCTTTGAACTTCGAGGCCATGGCGGTTTTGAAGAACAGATACTACACTTTGATCCTAGACAAAAGGCCTCGAAGCGATCCCAGTAAACAGGCCAATACATATACAACTCAATTAAGAACTCGCCGAGCAGAGAGAATCAAGAAACGAACAAAGAGAGAAGTGGGTGGCAATTGAGAGAGACCAGACGGTCCTGAACTTCGGCGCCCTAACAAGTATTTAACTGTCAGATATTCATGAAAAATCTGACTTCACATCAGGGAATTTCTAATTTTGACTTTTTCTGTCTAATTTATTCAGTTTCCTATTTTTTTCATTTGTATTTGGAAAGTCTTACGGACACATGACAGGCTCCCCCTAGCACTTGGCGCCACGGGTATATCTCTTCTGGGGACTCTGGGCTGGTCTGCCCAAATAAATTCCCCTTTTCTTTGACATCAGTCTTAATTTAGTCTTCCCATTCATCAGAGCATCTGCTCGGATAGTGCAATGGTTAGCACGTCAGAGGGTCCTAGGTTTGATTCGCGCTATGAGAGAAGAGTGTGGAAAACCTTTCATTGGGACAAATTTATTCATTTGTAAAGTCGTACTGTCTCAGGCACATGACAGGCGCCCTGGGCGTTGCCGGCACCTAGAGCTGGCCCTGGTGAAACCGAGTCTTTTTTTTCTGGATATGTCCGTGCTATTCCGGTTATCTGGTCTTCACTGGAATAGCATGACGTGTCCACCGCTGTGATGGCCGCCATGGTTTTCACAGCGAGGTTTTCATTTATTCCAGTAGAAACGAATACATTGACATTATTACATCAATACAAAGGACAGAGTCTCGCGAGGTGGGTGGATGGGTAGGCTACAATCGAAGGTCTTAGGTCTTTGGCCAATGTTTATTTGTATTTACGGGTGTTGTCATCATGTTGGGAAGGAAAAGAGAGAGAAAGGAAAAGAGAGAGAAAGGAAAAGAGAGAGAAAGGAAAAGAGAGAGAAAGGAAAAGAGAGAGAAAGGAAAAGAGAGAGAAAGGAAAAGAGAGAGAAAGGAAAAGAGAGAGAGAACCCGTTATTCCCTTTCTCTCAAATGCAATAACTGGGGAGGCGGATACCTTACAGGGAGAGGTTAAAAACAAACGTATTTCTTGGGTGGCGATCACAAACAATGAAATTGGGCTGTTGACAGATAACAAGATGTGGGTAGACCCCGCCCAAAAAACAATAACGGTTATCTTTTCCATTGAAAAAAGCCTTAGAGAAAAGAGAAAACATTGAACTATTCCATATATAAAAATTATCTACGTGCAAAAGAAAAGATATCTCTTCTCAAGGGAAACATTTTTTTTGTATTTAGGATTAAAATGAAATTTAACACTTGAATTGTATACAATCACAAAAAGAACGGCTATTTGAAGTACAGTTTGTAAGTATTTCGTGTTAGTGACTTCAGAGCTAAATTTCAATCAATTATTTCGCTGACGTAAAGGTGCCAGTGGCCTAGTGGTTAACGGCGCGGAGATTTGAATCGGCAGACAGAGTTCAGGGTGTTTAATGGCTAACTCCCAATAAAAACAATTCCAATTTCCCAATCAAGCTGAGGTCCGTTTTGATCATTTTGGCCCCATTTTGGGACGTTTTTGACCATTTTTAGTGTCTTTCTGGGCATTTCTGGCTTTAAAAAAATCCACTCCTCCCCCACCCAGTAAATAGCAGGGAAGTTTGGAATCCAACTTGGGCTTCGGGCTAGCACCCCAGCCTTGTGGAAACAAACATTGCTTGTGTCTCCATGGATTGTTCAAGAAATATTTTTGTTTTGTTTAACGGCACATCGACCCTTGGTGAGTCATTTAGTGCCGAATTCAGTAGGGGGGAGGGGGGATCCCTTGTCCCCGTGATTAGAGACTTGGTGGAATAATCCCAAATCCCTGTCACTGAGACAAATGTCACGAGAACCGGGATAAAAGGGGGGGATCCCAAAAGCTTCTCAGGACGAATCCTGAGCATGCTAATGGTGATCGCCTCCCGACCAGCTGGCCAAGATATCCTGCGCCACTTCTCCCAGGACGATACCCGACCATGCCACAAGGACCCCCGAAGGGCCGTGGTTCTCTGAACTTCAAGGCCATGGCTGTTTCGAAGAACAGATACTACACTTTGATCTTAGCCAAAAGGCCGCGAAGCTATTCCTTCAAGAAATAGGGACATTGTCTTGTTTATCACGCGACACGGGAAGAAACTTTCATTTGTTTTTTGCAAAGTCTCCAACACCAATTGAACCCTGCGTGTAGTATCTGTGCATTCATTGAAAAGAGTTACACACAAAATATATACGTGGTGCGTCCATAAAGAAACCAAACTTTTAAAACCGCGCTCCAATGAGATGTTTTATCGAGCCAGTGACTGGAATATTTTGTAGCAGTCAGCTTGACCTTTTGTATATAAAAACTGCATCAAGCAACGTTGATTAGTTTTTGAGATACACATCCTAGGATGAACGTGCGTGTAGAGCATTTTGTTGCCCCCAAGGAAGAGCAACGTATTTGTTCCGTGTCTAAAGAAAAAAGTATGGTTTCTTTATGGACACGCCTCGCATGCGTGTGCGCGGATACATGTGGGTTGGTTTTTTTTATATCCATGGATTTTATACAGGGTGTGGTCAAATTAAATGGATCTGGGTGCAAACTGTTGGTAAGATTTAAATACGTCCTTTGCACCCC
>VCCN01007126.1:954661-970236 GCA_006491835.1 Architeuthis dux | reverse complement strand
TTATTAAACCCTCTTTTGCAAACTCCCCCCACCCTCACGTGTGTCAGAGTTACCCACCATCCAAATTTACATGCTTGCAGATTGGATCAGATTTGGCCAACTGAGAATGAGTCAGCTCAGCCGTTCCCCAGGGGTGGATCCTGAACGTTAGTTAGAAATACACAACACAACAGGCGCGGATCCAGGGAGTAAGGGGGGTCTAGAAAATAACAATTATACAACACAGAAACAAAGGGAAGTCACCCAAAGTAATTAAGGTAATCGACTAATAAAACTAAAACTTCCACTCTCGTTATATATGCGTTGTTTAGTTCTTTTAGTCACTAATTGTTATAATGTGGGAAAAGGTTGTTATGTATGAACTTTTCTCAGCGCGGACTGGACACCACTTGTTTCCCGTGAACTCATTTGTATCCAGTTGATACTATAATAAAAGAACTACAGTTTACTTGAACTGAAACACCTGTCTTCAACTATGTGTCACTCACAATGACTTCGACTTGACTAACCTAGTCGAGCACTCATGTCACTCAATTTCACACAAAAATATTTATTTTTCAACATGAACTCCTTTCTTGTCAACGCACTTAATTCAGCAGTGAATATCAATCTGATATTATACAGTGAAAATCCAGATCAAAATTCAGCTAATAACTGTCAGGCTATCAACTTACTGATCCACTGTAATATATATATAAGTGAGAGGTTTCACACCGTCTGTCTCTCTCGCTATAAAAACCATCTAAACACGGGTGCAGCCTAACCAAATTTGGCATGCATACTGAATAGTTTTTAAAGTAAAAAGTTTGGAGAATAATTATTTTTAAAGGTTTTAGAGAGGGGGGGTTCTATTTACAATGTAATTATAATGCTAAACTGGGCCCTTACTTTCTAGTCAATATACATTGAAACATGAAGGGGTTGTATTTACAGTGTAACTATAATGCTAAACTGGCCCTTACTTTCTAGTCAATATCCATATAAATGTGATGGGAAACTTTTTTTTCTGAAAGCTTTAGTCCTTTTTCTTTTCTTCCACTCCATGAATATTTAACCCTGTGTAGACAAGTATTTCAGCTAATAAATAAATATTCTACAGATTGAAGAAAAGGGTGTATGCTTGCTAGTTGCAATGGTCTTTTAGATAGCAGGATCTCAACTGCAAGAAATGGCTTATACCAGTGGTTCCCAACCATTTCGAGTCATTCCACACTTTTGTCAATAAGTGTAATAGTATTCCCCCCCACTTCCATTTATAAGTTGCAACAAAAAATAATTTCAAATAATAACTTTATTTTACGTATAATTAGACATCTTCATACTAAGAATTAGTTTAATTTTATAATTGTATTTGTTACTCAAAGAAAGCAAGTGAAAATAATTAGAACACATCGTTTGAAATTCCAATTTATTACAAAGAAAATAAGAATTTTGCTATCGTAACTGATATAGCACATCAATGTGATCTGTTATTTCTTTTGCTACTAGTTCTTCGATTTGTGAGAGAGCACATCTTAAATCATTCTCAACTTTGAGCTTATTTCAAGTCTTCGACTTGATAGATAGGAGTGCAGAAAACCCTATCTCTAGACTGGACTTTTTGTTTTTACCTAATAGCCTTATTCCCCCTGGACTAACCAAATTCTCCCCCGGTGGGGAACCACTGGCTTATACCATTAAAGTGCAGAGTCTCTTTGGGAACCAAAAGAGCTGTATATTTCCAAACGGTGCCAGTGGTTGATAATCAAGCTGAAGTGAACGTCAGGATTTCATAAGCCCCTCTCTACGTTTCTTGGGCTTATTCTACTGTTTATAAACCAAGGCTGTAATTAATTGAGAATGTCTAGGAAGCTGGTACGGTCTTGGATATCAGGAATGAGAGTAATTCTGAGAGAAAATGAGCTTATTTCCTGATGGAATGATCTTGATATATACAGGGTGGGTGAAAAGAAACCCCCTATTGGACATTTTGGGTCAGATACAGGAATTCATATACAAAACAGAGCAATATTTACACAAGTTACATAATTTCTGATAGGGAGTTAATTCTCACCCACCCTGTATATATATATAACAATATGCATGGATAGAGAGGGAATGTAAGAGTGTGTGCATATATACCTGTATGTATAAATGTGTGTGCATATATCAGTGTGGGTGCAATGAGCGAGAGAGAAGGGTGCATATATCAGTGTGGGTGTAATGAGGGTGGAAGAAGGGTAATGTACACCATGTTCTGAAATTGTAGATCCATTTTGGAACTTGATCCACATACCTTTGAAATAGTTTCAGATAAACTAATTAAATGCAGAGCATATCCATTTTTATAGCCAATTTTCAACAGATTAGGCGAGTGTTACGATCCGTCTAAGAATGCACGCTTATAAATATACCCAACCAAAATCTTTCTTTTTCTTCTTTGTGATTTTTATTTCATCAATTTTTCTTTTTAACACTTTCTACAAAGATTTTTGTAGATAGCATTCTTTCGTCACAACTGCTGAATTCGAAGCTATTCGTTTTCTAGCAGCCCTCTGTACATCCCTAATGTTACTATATGTTTACTATATGATAGTTTCCCTGTCTCGTCAGTAATTCCTTTTTGTTAAAAATAGGTTTTTGCATTTACTTTTGGCAATATATAACATTTATGTGATATTTAATATTACAAACTGTCAACATAGGTTTCTTAAGTTGGTCTGGCTGGCTATGTATGTATCATGTGTACAATGGAGCTAGAGGGCTGAAAATTTAATAATTGGAACCCATCACATTTTCTTTTCTGAATCTATGAAAACCTTTTCTTTTTTATATGAAACTATGGGGTGGGGGGGCACAAACATATTTTGTTAGTAAATTTGAAATATTAACACTTTCAGTGCTAAATACAGAGATCTATGTTTTTCTAGCAGCCCTCTGTACATCCCTAATGTAGCTATATGTTACTATATGATAGTTTCCCTGTCTCATCAGCAATTCCTGTTGATTAAAAATAGGTTTGCATTTATTTTTGGCAATATATAACATTTATGTGATATTTAATATTACAAACTGTCAACATAGGTTTCTTCAGTTTTTGAGCTGATTCTGCTGGCTATATAGTCTCTTTTTTATATGAAACTATAGGGGTGGTAGGACGCAAACATATTTTGTTAGTAAATTTGAAATATTAACACTTCCAGTGCTAAATACAAAGATCTATGTTTTTCTAGCAACTCTATACATCACTGATGGAACTATATGACAGTTTCCGGTTTTGTCAGTAATTCATGTGGATTAAAAATAGGTTTGCATTTATTTTTGGCGATCTATTTACCGCTGCCAATGAAGTTGAAAGAGATATGTATTCACTCTTGTTAGTCTGACCACACACTATCTCTAAAAGTTCTCAATGATATTGTGAAAGTGTAGACCATGGGCTAAAAAAGGATTGAATTTTGTGATGGATCCAGGAGATATTTTTTATTTCTTTCCTATATCTATATGAAATCAAATGATGGATAATTTTATATCCTACAGAATATGATAATTATAAAGACATTTATTAGTTGAGAACTTATATTTGCCCAGCACCGGTGTGAACAACTGCTAAACGAGCGGCCTAATTGTAAACGTGAATAAAGAGTGTGTTTCTTCATTCACATTTATGCCGCTCGTTTAGCAGTCATTCACACCAGCACCGGGCAAATATATGTTCAACTAATAAATGTCTTTATAATTATCATATCTATATGTAATCACTCGTTTGCCCACACAATATCTCCAAAAGTTCAATGAATTTCAATGATATTTTATGGAAGGGTGGGCCATGGGCTAAAGAAGAATTGATTGAACTTTGGGGGTGGATGCAGGAATTTATTTTCAATTGAAAGATATTTTTTTCATATATAAAGACAATAGTCCAGAAAATGGAAAACCGAAGCACAGTTACCTCTCCTGCATCGTAGCTATATACAATGATTTTCAGTCTTTAGTTAATGTACAGCATTGCTAGGAGTATGTGTTCCAAGATTTTTCTAGTTACATTCATCTGATATTTCATATTTTTTCAGAAAACATGTCGCATAATCAAGAAGACAACTGTAAAAAAACAAGTTGCCTAAAAGTGTCAAGCACGTAGACTTCCCGCCTTCCTCTAAGTCTGCTTTCTTGAACAAAGAAAGAAAAATGAATAAAAAAAAAATTTTTTAAAAGTCATGGTAAGATGTCTGTGTGTTTATGTTCTTTTTCTACTCACAAGCGACAAGACTGCAGGAAAAAGAGGAAAAAAAAAAAAAAAGGTCTGATTAGTCATTCAATAAAAACTGTCACATGACCAACTTCTTTTGGCAGGATGCTGGGGGAAATCAATTAAAAAAAATTGGAAAAGGAGTGATCAATGAATAAGTTACTTCTCTCACCTTTCGTTCGGCAGTGCTCACTAAACAGTCCGAATTTTCAAAAAACAAGTGTGAACACCGGACACAAACTAAGGGACCAATTTTGCATAAACTTATATTCCATTCCTGGTAAATGTTTCTCCATACTGATAAGATATCAGTACAGTGAAACATTTACCAGACACATTTTATTTATTTTTTCCCTAAATTCTATATATCTCAGCTGATAACTCCCAAATTTTCCCTATCAATTTATTTTCTATCCTAAATCTAAATTTATTGAAGTCATTCTTAAAATTATTTATACTTTTACTATTTTTGTTGCTTGTATAAAGATGGTAAACTATTCCAGTATTTCAAAACAAGCATAAACACCACCGGACAGTAACTAAGGGACCAATTTTGGATAAACTTACATTGTAAATTTAACCACAACTAAAAACTTATTTTTAAATTTAAAAAAAAAAAAAAAAAAAAAAAAAACTAATAAGGAATAAATGTTTATATTTCCAGCCCTCTACCGCCATTGGTGTGGCCTGTATGTGAGACACAGTCAGCCAGACTCGGTTAGAAACTGAAGAAAACTATGTTGACGGTTTCTAAAAAAAAAGAAAAAAAAAAAAAAGTCTGTTTATGTTCCTTTTTATACTCACAAGAGAAGAGTCTGCTGGCCAGAGACAGAGAGAAAGGACAGAGAAAAAGAATAAGAAAAAGAAAAGGAAGGCAGACAGAGAAAGAAAAAGAAAAAGAGGCAGAATGAGAAATAAATAAAAATGAAAATGATTTAAAACCGTTTCTGTCCCCTGGCGAAATGGAAAGGCATTTCGTTGTCTGCTGTTGAGAAAGTTTCACATCAGAGTGTGAATCAGTGCAATGAAATAAAGAGAAAAGAAAGAGGAGAACTCTTCAGGAAAAAGAGTCATGTTTAGTTAACTGAATGACTTCTACATCTGCCATTTTGACTTTTAAACCACAACTATTTTATAATCATTATCAGTTTGTTTTATTTTATTTTTTTAAATCAAGCATTGGTAACTAAAAATATTCCATGACCCATCACCCCACTGATGGTTATCAGAAGGATACGACTACAGGCTACTTATACAATAAGTGTGACAGGCACATTAGAAAGAGTTAGGTAGTTTAATTAATAAGAGTTTAGGAAAGAAGGGAGAAAAGTTAGGTAGTTTAGTAAGAGAGTAGTGAAAGGGTAGAAATTAAATGTAGTTTAATAAGGTAGGAAGGGAGTGGGCAGAAAAGAAAGCTAGTTCAATAAGAGGGTGAGAATGAAGAGGGGAGAAAAGAAAGTTAGGAAGTTTAATAAAAGGGCAGTGGGTTTGATGGATGCTACTGACACTAAGTGTGAGACGCGGTTCTTATTATATATGATGATGCTAATTATTAGGTTTTTGAAAAAAAACAGAAAAAAAATTAAAAAAAAAAAATCAAGCAATGATAACTAAAAATATTTGTCAATTTTTAATGTAAGTTTATGCTAAATTGGTCATTAGTTTGTGCCTGCTTGGTTTTTTGAAAATTCAGACATTTTTTAGTGATCACAGCCCAACAAAAGGCAAGAGAAGTAACTTATTCATTGATCACACCTTTTTCCAACTTTTTAATTGATCACCCCCAACACAGCATATATGGCTGGCAGTGATTCATAATTTCCCTTGCAATGCTAGTTCGTTTCTGGGGTTGACCACAGGTAAGCAAAACTGTGGATAGAGGAGATACAATAGGATTGAATTTCTGGATAAGCTAAATATTCTACAAGCCTCGCCAACCAATTGTGACCCAGTTTGATTTTATGCAATAACCACATGCCCCACTGACATAATAACCGATCCATCTTATCTCAGGGTTAGGGCATGAACTGAAGACAACTAGAAAAAGAAGAACCACTTCACACGCTCGAAGTTCAAATACAAGCAAACTCAGGTTCGTTTCAAAGGCTGTGTTGAATATACATGTTGTAATGTACACGTATGAATTGTGTATTGTCTACTTCTCGTTAAACTTTTGTTGTCAATTTTAAACCAAGCCAAGGCTACTATAACTGTTATGCTTTAATAAGTTTAACAAATAAATTATTGATGACAAAGGTAATTAGCTATAAACAGGGACCGCAAGAAACTGCAGGTGTTGAAAGTCATAAACAGGATATTGACTAAAATTGCAGAGGGCGGCCTGGAAAATCAGCGTGGGCATTCAAACCAGATAAAAGCCAGAGAGATCACTTAGGCTTGGGATGAGAAGACAGGACCAATATCCCTGTTGTCAAAAGACTTGTATGCCCTGCTGTCTAAGAAGAGACTGTCGGCTCATTATCTCTCTCTCCGCCATTGAATGTCCAGGATTTTCCTCCTACGGACCTGTCGCTATACAACAAGCTCTTGTCACCCGGGGTGACAGTCTGGGGTGCCGACCCCGGATAGGAAATATGCAACTACTGCAAGAAGCGAACCATCAATATCAAAGACATTAATTTAACGCAACCAATTCGAGGTAGAGAAAAAGTTCGGAACTCGTTGCACTCCCATCGATAGCCGAAGATTGATAAGAGATGCAAGGAGGCAATTTACCGTAAATAGGACCAAAGAAATGCTTTTTTTCTTCTTCATTTTGGCAATAGATTTTATCTTGAGGTTGATGCAAAAATGTCTTGGTTTGATGTTCAAAGTTTGCTTTATTAAGAAAATAGATGAATGGGTCGAATGAAATCCGCAGACAGCTTTCATCTTTAATTAAAAATTACCCACTGCTTATCTCCCGTGGATTTTATTTTTTAATTTTATCAGCAGGACTCCTGGAAATTCCATGGTGGATCTTTGCAATTTTGGAAGAAAACAAGTCATGGATATACTGTATATGCCAGTATATAAGACATATATTCCGGCATATATGGTTGCGGCTTATCCATTCCTAGCAAGACCTAGGCAAATTACATTGTGTTCTCTTCCTAAATTGCAAAGATCCACTGTCATTGAGATATTTGAATAATAGAGAAAGAAACATATCCTATTCTTTACAGTTGGAAATATTGTATATGCCGGTATGTAAGATGAACAATGCGCTGGTATCACAACTAGGGGAGCCATCTACTAAAGCCCCATATGGACAGTTACAGGTCTTGGACGAGTTGCACTGACGCTAGTCCTTCAAATACCCCTGTAAACCATTCGTCTTATATTCCAACATATACGGTAGTGGCTTATCTGGGAATATGACTTGTTAATATTCAAAATGACAGCCAACTCTTATGAAAATTAGGTGATTTCTATTTACACTTTTGTATATACAAGAGGGGATCAATAAGACTAGCCGACTCAGTTATTAGCTGAATTTTGATCTGAAATTTTCATTGTATCATGTCCAATCTTTATGATCAATGGAGAAGCATTGCCTTAAGTGCATTAACAAGGAAGGAGATCATGTTGAAAAATAAATATTTGTTGTGTAAAACAAAGGCTTTATCCATCACTGGCCTACAGACTTAATGATTTACCTAATGATAAACAGCTCTAAATGCAATATATAAGATGTCACATATTTCAGTCCATGTACAAAATTATAAAAATCTTTTTTAAATTTTACATTCAGAAGTTGAGATCTAATTAAAAATACCATACATTTTATCTAAATTTATTGAAATACTTCAAACCAATCCTACAATTAATTTATTAAATAAAAATGCCCCTATAGGCATCTCCGTATATAATTTATATTATATGTATTCAAGATTAAAATACACTTTAATTCAAGTGATAAAAATGTACGAAATTTAATTTTAAAAATTCCAAGCTTATCAGTACAGAGAAACATTTACCATTTTTTTTAAAAAAAGTTTTTCCCTAATTCTTCTATATATCGCATCTGATAACTCCCAAAACTGCCCTATCAATTTATTTTCTATCCTAGATCTAAATTTATCAAAGTTATTCTTAAAATTTATACTTGTATTATTTTTTGGCATAAAGCATGAATCAATTTGTTTTTGTGACTTTGTTTTTACAATGGACCTAGCTAGTAAATTTCCCGTCCTATCTGACTTATTAAACATTAGAATTGCGTAATTTTAAAACCATTTAATATCTTGAAAGTTTCGATTAAGTCAACTCTAGTCCTCCTCTCAAACAAAGTAGTTATGCCTAACTTTCCTAATCCAGCCTTATAACATAATTCTCTCATGCCTAACTTTCCTAGTCTATCCTTATAACATAATTCTCTCAGGCCAGCTATCATTCTGGTAAATGTTCTTGGTACTGTCTCCAATTTCAAAATTAAATTCCAATTTCCATGTCTAGTAATAATATTTTAATCTAATGATACTATTAATATAACTGATACACCATCTGGAGAGTAATTTAATAGGTATTCATTTTCCATTAAAAGCTTTTCTTTTTTTTTGACTCTAGCATTCAATACATTGACTTACATTTTACTTTATATCACCCTTTGACCTAATAAGATCCAAATATAGATATGTATAAATCATTTGGGGGAGGCTTGTCAAAAAGAGAAGAGAACTGCTTCGTTATGAAGGCTAAGTAGATACAGGTCTGGTTAGTCACTCAATAGAAACCGTCATGTGACCAATGTCTTTTGGCAGCAGGTCATGTTGGAGGTGATCAATTAAAAAATTAAATTAAAAAAAAAAAAAAAAAAAAAAAAAGTGATCAATGAATAAGTTACTTCTCACCTTTTGTTGACCAGTGATCACTAAAAAGACTGATTTTCAAAAATCAACCTTGAATACTGCCGGACACAAACTAAAGGACCAATTTATCATAAATTTACATTGCAAATTGAACCACCACTTAAAACCTATTTGGGGAGGAATTTTCCAGAAACAATATTTTTTCTTCTAGACATAAGGAGTAAATGTTGAAAATTTCCATTGGTGCAGCCTGTAAATATGATACATAGTCAGCCAGAACAACTTAAAAACTGAAGAAAACTGTTGACAGTTTCGGTTGACGGTTTCTAATATCTAATTAGTTCTAAGCTGATATGAAAGAAGACAGTGTCAGTTTGTTTCTCTTTCGTTTTGTCATTACCTTATCACAGCCAATTTTTTTTCCCCCCTGATAATTTCAGGATCTGTACAAGATAACCCCCTCCCCAGCCAGGGAGATATGACAGAACTTTGGCTCATTTCATAGACATACAGGAGTCTATCTGTACAGTGTTTAACGCTAGATTCAACGCGTTTCTTATTTTGGCAGTACCTAAAACATTTTGGCCATTTTCTGGCTATTTTCTAATATTTTGTCTTTCGGCAATTATTGGCTATTTGGCTCGTTTTGGCAGTGCAAAAAGCACTAAATTAGCATGTTTGCATCAAAAATATTCTGGCCATCTTTAGTGTCTTTTTGGTGGTTTTTACAATTTTTGGCTATTTGGCAGTGTAAAAAGTGCTAAATTAGCACTGGCCATTTTTTAGAGTCTTGGCAATTTTTGGCAGTCAAACTAGAGCGAAAATATTTTTGGAGTTGGCAACACTGTATCTCTGATTGTAAGAAGAGCTGTTATCATTCCAATAGTTAATAAAGGGATCTAATTTATTCTTATTATTGGATGAAGTACTGTATTTTTAAAAAAAACAAAAACTGTACCATGTTATTGGATCTTTGATTGTGTTCTCTTCCTAAATTGCAAAGATCCATAAAGTCATGGATATACTGTATAATATGTTGTATATTCTGGCATATATGGTTGCGGCTTATCCATTCCTGGCAAGACCCAGGCAAATTACATGGTGGATCTTTGCAATTTAGGAAGAGAACACAGTCAATGAGATATTTGAATAATAGAGAAAGAAACATATCCTATTCTTTACAGTTGGAAATATTGTATATGCCGGTATGTAAGACGAACAATGCACTAGTATCACAACTAGGGGAGCCGTCTACTAAAGCCCCATATGGACAGTTACAGGTCTTGGACGAGTTGCACTGACGCTAGTCCTTCAAATACCTTTGTAAACCATTCGTCTTATATTCCGACATATACGATAGTGGCTTATCTGGGAATATGACTTGTTAATATTCAAAATGACAGCCAACTCTTATGAAAATTAGGTGATTTCTATTTACACTTTTTTGTATATACAAGAGGGGATCAATAAGACTAGCCGGATTCAGTTATTAGCTGAATTTTGATCTGAATTTTTCATTGTATTATGTCCAATCTATGTGATCAATGGAGAAGCATTGCCTTAAGTGCATTAACAAGGAAGAAGATATTTGTTCATCCCAAACACATTTTTACCGTCCCCGGTACAACGTTAATTTCAAGCCCTGGTCTGTAACTTAAGAAATAAAGAATAAGGGTTTATGTTACATCACGTGTTTTCCAGTCATATTTGTTGCTATCTCTTTTACTAATGTTTTATGATTCTTATAAAAGTCTCGGATATAAATGCCCCACCCTGTCATATACATATACATACATATATAACACATACTCGCAGGCACACAGATACACTATTAGTCATATATACCCCGTCATTTCTTCAATGAACAATTTTACAGATGTAATTGTCAAGACTTTATGATGACAAGGGAAATTCTCCAAATTTCTAAAATATTCCTCAACCCTCCCTGAACATTTTCATTCTTTCTTCTTGTTTCAAATTAAATAAAAATTTTAAGAATGCAACCTTTACAGAGAGAGAGATGGATTGTGTTCAAGATATTTCACCCAAAAACCACACAACCCTAAACACTCATGAATTTACAAGTAATTTTACAAGTCGTATAGCATTTCAACGATTCACATTTCTGAAACCACAAAGTTTAGGCAAAAATAAATAAAGCCAGTCTGGTTAGTCACTCGATTAGAAACTGTCACAAGACCACAGTCAACCATGTTAGGGGTAATCAATTAAAATTCTCAGAGAAGATAACAAGGCAAGAAGTGTTCTCACCTTTTGTTGAGCATTGATCACTAAAAAAAAAAAAGTCTGATTTTCAAAAATCAAGTGTGAATGTTGCCGGTCACAAACTAAGGGATCAATTTAGCATAAACTTACATTGCAAATTTAACTCCTCAAAAAAAATATATTAAGTGAATTTTCAAAAAACAAAAAAAAATTTTCTAATCATAATAAATTTTCAGCCCCCTAGCTCCATTGGTGTGGTCTGTATGCGTCATAGATATATAGTCAGCCAGACCAGCTCAAAAACTGAAGAAACCTATGTTGGCAGTTTTTGGTTAACAGTTTCTAACAATAAGTGGTTAACTATTATGAAATAAAATATTTGAATAAATAAACTAGAGCTACAAAACTTGTTTTCTTTTCTAGAGAGCATTAATGATACAATAATAGCTTCCGTTCCGTTCATGATAAGTAGAGCCATATAAGAAAAGCTCTTGTCACTCTTGTTTGTTTGCTTGTCAGTTTTTGGTCATGCTAAAGCAATGAGATATCAAAATTAAGTGAATCCTATCGTGATTCAGCCGGCCAACCAGGAGATAAGATGTAGTTAACTGTTTAAATTTTGACTGTTGCATATATTCTTTGGTTCATATATAAAGAAGCTGTAAAGGAAATCAATGTAACAAAAAGCCCTGGACATAACTATGATGTAGGGGAGTTAATTGTGGATGGATCCACTCCAAAGTTTAATCAGTTCTTCCTTTGCATATTGTCGACCCTTTCAAAAAGTCTGAATGAAATGCATTGAGAACTTTGAGATATTGCCATATTTCTTTCCTGTCCGCAGGATGTTATGGACATATAACTATGCCGCAGGGGAGGTAGTTGTGAATGGATCCGCTCCAAAATTTAATCACTTCTTCCTTTGCCTATTGTCCACCCTTTCAGATAATCTGAATGAAATTACTTTAGAACTTTGAGATACCTTGCCTACAGGAGAAAAAGCGAACCAACAAACGCGACCAAAAGCATATACCTCTTTTCAACTTCATTGGACAGAGGTAAATAAGTGGCTAATTCAAATAATTGCAAACATTTAGAAAAGAACAAACTCTTAACTTAGTATTTGCAAGCTAATTTAATCCTAATAAATAAATTTATACTAAAATATTCTCATCGTGATAATAAATTATTATTATGATGATGATGATGATGATGAGGTATTTATAATCATAGTGCTCAATATTAATTAAAATAGCTTGTATAATATAATATTATCATGGGGTCCCCACGACAAATTTGTTTCACACTTATCAGTGATTCTTCAGGTGGGAAAAAACCTGAAAATTCACTAATAAGTGTGAAACAATTGTCCTGATAATATTTTTATACTAAAATATATATTTGTATAATTTAACCATGCATAAATAATCCATTTTTGACAGGTACCATACTAGTTCCATTATATTCCAGAGAACTCCCAAATATTTTGGAAAGAAATTAACGTACATAGGTTAGAGGCTTGTTTTGCTCAAGTTAAGCAGAAAAAAAAATACAAGTAGCATCACATTTCACCAGCCTATTTCGATATAAGTAAAAAGAAAAAGAAAAAAAAATTAAGAAAACAAAAAGTTATCATAAATAAAAAGTAATAAAAATACTCGTAAAAACATTGAGGCTAATTACGAGGGTGGCCTTCAAAATAAAAAGAATTCCAACTCTGATATTACATCCTTCGCCCGAAGCATCTGAAGCAAGAATTCAAAAGATTCTGTACTTGAATTTCAGCTGATTAGCAACCAAAACTTGTTTTCCTTTCTAGAGAGTTCAAATCAAACAGTAACGCCTGAGGAGCATTGGTTTCCACGCGGGTCTGGCATACCATTACAACTATAATGAGAGCAAAGCTCACTGGGTGCACCACACTTGTAGCAGACTAACTAAATTTAATATTCTTTAAGGCAGCGGTTCTTAAAGTGTGGTCTGCAAACCACTAGTTCGGCAGTATTCAAACTGTGTTCCATGGAACCCCAGGGTTCTGCGACCTTTCTAGGGGTTCAGTAAAACGAAGTGACACTTTCGCAAGATACCCAATAATTCTTAATTAATAAATTGTTTATAATGTTCTTAACACATTATGACTTAAAAATAAGTATTTGCAATTTAGTTAACAGTTACTTTAAAATTAAAAACATCTTGGTTATTTACATAAGACGGACGCTGTTCAGTCAGTCGTTCATATGTCTATTTTTCCTCAGTAAGCTTCGTTCTTACTTTTCCATTCAAGTCTGTATTTTCTTTGGGTTTATACACATTCTGATAATTCCATAAACAAGGCCAAAACCCAATAGTTACATATTTAAAAAATGTAGAAGGGAAAGTTGTTTTTTTTAAGGGGTTCCCTAGAAAATTGAATTATTTAAAAGGGTTCCCCGAGTAGTTAAAGTTTGAAGACCACTGCACTGGTTGTACGCAAGACTTGTGTAAGATGTTCGAGAAAGGGAAAGCATTTCAAAATGAATGTAGTTTCTGAAAACTTGTGATGGCTTATTAATCACTGTTACCCACAACACTGCAAAAACCCCTATTATCAAGTTAAGAAATTATGCTGGAATATTTGAATAAAATAAATGCTGTTTTTTATCATTAAGCTACAGATTTATTAAGGTTTCATTTGAATTAATAGAACACATACTATATGGAGTTTGTTTTACTGGGTACGCACTTTCATCTTTCTCTTTTTTTGTTGTTTTCTAACCTCGTCTTGTGCGAACACAAACAATTTTTAAATAAGGGATTATTTTCACTATGTCCGTGTAGTCATGGGAAATAACTTTTTGTCTCAAATCTTTGGACACCACTGTAGTATGCGTACCACTAATTCAAATCTTTGGACACCACTGTAGTATGCGTACCCACTAATTCAAATCTTTGGACACCACTGTAGTATGCGTACCACTAATTCAAATCTTTGGACACCACTGTAGTATGCGTACCACTAATTCAAATCTTTGGACACCACTGTAGTATGCGTACCACTAATTCAAATCTTTGGACACCACTGTAGTATGCGTACCACTAATTCAAATCTTTGGACACCACTGTAGTATGTGTACCACTAATTCAAATCTTTGGACACCACTGTAGTATGTGTACCAAATTAGTTTATGCTGCAGTGTATAACAAAGTAGACAAAGGCAACTTCAAATATATATCTATATAAATATATAAATCTTACTTTCACATCAAGAATGTTATAATCAATGTCAATTCACGTCTCTTGTAACTGTGTGATAATTCTTTTCAATTCAAAAAATGTCTCCATAGTTTATCAGCTTAGAACTTTCTTTTTTTCTAAACATTTTGAACCCTTCAAATTAAGCACGATTTAAACAAACATTGAATGCTTTTTTAAAAACCATATAAAAAGTATTTCCTGTTTTGCAAATAACAATAACTATTAATGAAGTGTGCAGACATTTTGAGGAAACACCCTGTGCATGCAACGTCTGAAATATGTACGAGGTCTGCCCGGAAAGCATCACACAATGACTATGCAAGTAGATCCACCAGGTCTCACGCAGGTGCAGGTTTTTTTTTTGAGAAACATCACATAACCCAGGTTTTTCAATGCCCTTATAACTTCTGGCTTTTCCCATAGCTAAAAATCGCAGTTGAAAGGGAGATTTCAGACAGTGGACAAGATTAAGGAGAATGTGGCGAAGCAGCTGATGACAATCCTGAAAGGGGACTTGGCAGATTGTTTTGAAAACAAGATGCTGGGATAAGTGAGTGGAGTCCCAAAAAGAATACTTTGAAGGGAACTAAAATGGAATTGGTAAGGGTATTTTATTTTAGTTAACTCTTTCCTCCCTGACAGCCATGTTTGATTACTTCCCTGACTGCCTACTCTAACAATGTGCCTGTGTGCCCTTATACTAATTTAACAGCCTGTGGCTGAACAAAAAAAATACAAAGGGCAGCAAATAAATTGCTATATCTCTTAATAAATGTATGCTTACTAAATTCTCAGTGATTATTCCAAATGTATCACTTCCAAGTCCAGTGAAATAAAATCAGCAAAAAGTTAATTTAAAAAGGTATTATTATTGATTGATTGGCATTGTCAGGATTTAGATTTGTGTAAGATTTATATTTAAAAGCTTTTAGTAATTTTTTCTTGTTGCCCGGGAAATAATGCAAATACAAGATCACGCTTCTATGTATGACCAGGGCATGAGTGAAATTTATGATCACGTTATCAGGGAAGAAAGAGTTAATATTAAATGGCTACAAACTTTCCAGATAGACAT
>VCCN01007126.1:589892-600636 GCA_006491835.1 Architeuthis dux | reverse complement strand
GTGTAATGTTCCACTAGAAATAATAAAATCCTGCTATGCTTAATTTAGAAGAGAATTAGGGCCGTACTAATGTACTAGTGTACTTTGGACGGCAACATATTCATATTTTTGACAACAGTTTCAATGCTGTAGAGTTTGATCATAAATAATACCTGATAATATCTCTTTATTGTGTAATGTCCCAATAGAAATAATAAGATCCTATGTTTGGTTTAGAAGGAAATTAACTTTCTCTTAAAAAGTGGTAGGGGTGTACTTATTTATGGGCGATACTGTACAACTTATTGACCAGCCACTAACGTTAAAATAAAATTTTAAAAGCACAAATTAATGGCTTTTATTTTCATTATCGTGTTAATATCTGATCAATCCATGCTGAAAACGGCATAGATCTTTGGACAGCAACATATTCATATTTTTGGCAACAAAATTTCACTGCTGTAGAGTTTGATCATAAATAATACCTGATAATATCCGTTTTGATTGTGTAATGTTCCACTAGAAATAATAAAATCCTGCTATGTTTGGTTGAGAAGACAACTTTCTATAAAATAGTGATAGTGTGTACTTATTTATGGGCGATATTGTAAATACTGCATCAGTACATTTTACGTAGTACAATGATGGGAGTTATTTAACGTGACTTAACGTGACTTTATTGTATTCAACGAAGAGAGGGTCAAAGCAGCAAGGTCAGGGAGAGGCTTGCTAAAGCTGGGCCCGGATATATACATAGAAAAGCAAATATAACAAGAACATAATAAACAGCCTTACACACATAGTAAAGTCTCACTGAAATCTTTATGATATCTATCAGCTTTAGAAATAGTAAAAGAAAAAGTTATTATCCTATAAAGAGCACAACAGGAGATCGCCTGATATATTAGTCAGCACACAAGGCAGTGCAACGTTTGAAGTTGTTTGGATCTGCGGTTTTCGAGAAATCTAATGTACCGTGACTTCTCTGCAACCGACCATTGTACGAAGTTAACATTCACCAGATATATTATCCAGTACACAATGCATCGCAGTGTCAAGTTTGAAGTTGTTTGGATCAGCGGTTCTTGAGAAATCTAATGCACTGCGATTACTTTACAACTTGACAACTGGCCATTGTACGAAGTTGAAATTCGCCAGATATATTAGTCAGCACACACGACAGTGCAGAGTTTGAAGTTGTTGGGATCTGCGGTTTTCGAGAAATCTAATAGAAAATGATTAAAGATTATATTCGGGTCATGAGGATGTTGAAAATGGCCTAAACAGCCGTAACATATAAATCAGAAGGCATACACCAATGCAAAAGGCGGGACTATGTTCATAAAAGAAATTTTGTTAATTTAAAAATTTAAACATTTAAAAATTTTACGTTTTTTAAAAAAAGTTTTGAAGTTTTAGAATTTTAATATTTTATAACGTCTAGAAGACTGAAATTGAAAGTATTTTTCTTTTTCATAGTTTATTGTTAAAGATTTTAGATCTTTTTTCGTAGTTTTTATAAATTATCTCCCTTGACTTCCGCTCTTTAGAATTATCTAAATTTAGATATAAAATATCTAAATCGAGATATAATATATCTAGTTTTAGATATCAAATATATAAATTGGCAACACTGAAGAGAAGTAACCGAAATACTTCGAAGCAGTAGTTTCGTACGGCAAACGGAAAATTATTTTACATGACTATTATGGCAGGCTGCACTACACACCATAAAGTCCGGCCCCTTCCAAACATGCACCTTTGGAACAGGCACAACCGTAGTTAACTTAAATTGATATACCTTGCTGAAGTGTAATGGTTAACAAGCTAACCTAGGATGTCATAACGATTGTGGTGATTTCGACCCTCATTGGGTGCCCCATACATGGCCTCGTGCCAGACTAAGCTTAGTAAATATTGTTCGTCTCCCCCTAGTGTGATGGTTAGCAAGTTAGCACAGCAGACCATTACAGCTGTAGCGAGTTTGATCCTCACTGAGTGCTCTACACGTTGCCTTGTTTAAGACTAAGCTAAGCTACATTCATTTACAAAATATTCTTTAAAAACATTATGTTTACTGTATACGCTTAAAAAGACTGGCGTGCTGGTGTACATATAAACAGAATAGACTGGCGGGCTGGCGTACATATAAACAGAATAGACTGGCGTACATATAAACTGAATGAGCTGGCGTACATATAAACAGAATGTGCTGGCGTACATATAAACAGAATAAACTGGCGGGCTGGCGTACATATAATCAGAATAGACTGGCGTATATATAAACTGAATGAGCTGGCGTACATATAAACTGAATGAGCTGGCGTACATATAAACAGAATAGACTGGCGGGCTGGCGTACATATAAACTGAATGAGCTGGCGTACATATAAACATAATAGACTGGCGGACATAAAAAGAATAACCGGTCTGTCATGGCATCTCTAGACTACTGGGAGCTACTAGGCAGTGCCCCTCCCCGTTAAAAGCAAAATGGGACTGGTAGTACTAACTCTAGTAGAAAGGAAAAGCCTATGACCTGAGAACACATCTCTGTCGACTATCGTGGCATGCCAGTGACATGATCTTTGTCAAGAAGAGGTAGATGTTTTTCCCCAAGGTCATTAATGTGAAGTGAATAGTCTTATTTATGAAAAAGCGAATTCAAAATAAATACATAATTATACAGAATGGTTGAATCGGGCTGATAGGGAAACTTTAATAAGGTGTAATTCGATTCAATTGATACAATTATACACTGATTTGCTTGGACTAGTGTCCTCATCGTGGTTGTTTTAGTCACAGCATGAGAACACTAACCCAATGGTTCCCAACCTTTTCGAATCATTCCCCACTTTTGTCAATAAGATTACTAGTATCCCCCCTTCCATGTATTAAGTTGCAACAAAGAATCATTTCAAATAATAACGTTATTTTACATATAGATTACATACAGCTTCATACTAAGAATTAGTTTAGTTTTATAATTGTACAGCTGCTGCTGTGTATTTGTTACACAAAGAAAGCATTGAAATTCCAAGAAAAATAAGAATTCTGCTATCGTAATTGATATACACATCAATGTGATCTCTGTTCTGGTTTTTTGCTACTAGTTCTTCGGCTTGTGGGTCTATTAGTGAGAGAGAAGATCTTAAACCATTCTCAACTTGGAGCTTATTTCGAGCCTTTAACTTGATAGATAGAAGTGCAGAAAACCCTATCTCTAGACTAGACCTTTATTTTTACCTAATAACCTTATCCCCCCACCCGGGAACCACTGCTCTAGTAGAAAGAAAAAAGCTCTGACCTGACCGCACATCTGTCAACTATCGTGGCATGCCAGTGAGATGATTTCTGTCAAGAAGAGGTGAATGTTTTTTCCCAAGGATATTAGTGTAAAGTGAATAGTCTTATTTATGAAAAAGAAAATTCAAAGTAAATACATAATTATACAGAGTGGTTGAATCGGCCTGACAGAAAGATTTTAATAAGGTGTAGTTCGATACAATTATACACTGATTTGCTTGGACTAGTGTCCTCATCTTGGTTGTTTTAGTCACAACATGAGAACATTCTAACCCCATGGATTGAATAATCCCTAGTCGGTTACTAACTACCAAAGACACTTGAAGGAGGCCAGAGGTAATTTTTGTACTGTATATATAATAAATAAATTCGTGGATATGTAAGACTTGTCAGTTTGGCTCAGTCGGTAAGGGAATAGCCTACCAATCATTTGGTCGTTATTTCAAATCACCTTAGGGAAACATTAATTTTATATATCGGGTTACTTTAATTTGCAAGCGGTAGTTTTGATTTGCTTACTGTATATTTTAATTTGTTAGCTGTAATTTTTAACTTGCTTGGGAAAGGGTATAGACTAGTCATTAGTGTTATTAAGGTTACTGCTTCAACGTGACGGGACAGACAAACAGTGTAAAGTTTACTCCCCTAAATTAGGTGAGGATTGGTGTTGTTGTTGTTGTTGTTGTTGTTACCTTAGAAAAACAAAGTCAACTCCAGCCTTCGACTGGAGTTTGATAATTCCTCATCTCAGAACTCCAGACAAAAATACAACCTGAGCAAAGGAAGAAAAGGATTCTTTTTTTACTCGGAATGATGTGTGAGTAATTTGTTCAATTGTGAATAAGAAGGAAGAGCGCAGGAAAAATCATAATTAAGTGTATTTCTCCATGGGAATCGGACTAATTACATTACTACACGGGTATAATACTCATTTACATACTCAATAAACAATTTCAGCAATTTTTAGAGGGTATGTAAATGAGTACTATACCCGTGTAGTAATGCAATCAGTCCGATTCCCACGAGGGAATGCACTTAATACTCATTTACAAAGGAAAAATCATAATTGAGAATCAAACTGACTAGCATAGGTGGATTGGAACTCTTTAGTTAAGAGGGGACAAAGGGCTTGATTAGCCCGAGATTTTGAACGGTTTTGCCCGAATTTGTGGGAGGGAGGCAGTTGGCCCCGTACGCCTATGCTGATTACATTAATGAATAATCTATACCTTTTTCCGAGAAAGTTAATAATTACAGCGAGCAAATTAAAAACTACGGTAAGCAAATCAAAAACTATGGTGAGCAAATAAAAAACTACGTTAAGCAAGTAAAAAAATACAGCGAGCAAATCAGAAATTACAGCGAGCAAATCAGAAATTACAGCAAACAAATTAAAAAATACAGTAAGCAAATCAAAAACTACGGCATGTAAATTAAAGTAACCCGATATATAAAATTAATGTTCCCCGACCGGCATTTCAAATCACGACTAAGTGATTGGAAGCCGGACCTCTTACCGACTGAGCCAAACTGACCAGTCTTACATATCTACGAATTTATTTATTATATATACAATACAAAAGTTACAGTAATCATCGTCAGTCGAAATAGAAGTGGTGTTTGATCCTGCAGCACCCGGGCTTGTTATACACTTATTTACTAATGTCCTCACCTTGGTTGTTATTCAATCCATGGGGTTAGATTGTTCTCATGTTGTGACTAAAATAACCAAGATGAGGATACTAGTCCAAACAAATCAGTGTATAATTCAAATGGTTCTTCGGACGATTGAACTCGTTCTTGTTATTTGCGTTGCGGCATACAAATTAAAAAATACAGCGAGCAAACGAAAGGCTATTACTAGCAAAGTAAAAAATATAGCGAGCAAATCAAAAACTACGGTAAGCAAATCAAAAAATACAGCGAGCAAACAAAAGGCTTTTACTAGCAAAGTAAAAAATATAGCGAGCAAATCAAAAACTACGGTAAGCAAATCAAAAAATACAGCGAGCAAATCAAAAACTACGGTAAGCAAATAAAAAATTACAGCGAGCAAATCAAAAACTACGGTAAGCAAATAAAAAAATACAGCGAGCAAATAAAAAACAACGCCAAAAAAAAAAACTGAATCGATGAACATGAATAATCAAATAATTACTGATTCTGCTTCAATCGGTGCAAACGTTAACCTTTTGAGTTAAATTAGTTGAAACCTGTCTATTAATAAAATTCATGGGTCTTTTTCGTTTGTCCCCAACAAATCGATTCTGTTTTCTTGCCGTACTTTTTAATTTGCTCACTGTAGTTTTTAGTTTGCTCACTGTAGTATTTAATTTGCTGACTGTAGTTTTTAGATTGCTCGCAGCAGTTTTTAATTTGCTCGCAATAGTATTTAATTTGCAAACCGTAGTTTTTGATTTGCTCGCTGTAATTTTTAACTTGCTCGGGAAAAGGTATGGAGATGTCAGCTTGTTGAACACGGCTCTAGGCTTGGCGCCCAAGTTTTGCCTTATCTGGCCCAAGGCCACAAGAGAATGGCATTCCGAACTGATATAAGAGACGAACTGGCTAAAAGTCCTGCCAGGTTATCAGCTTTAAAAAGAGACTTTCTGATGGTAAAAGTACGTAAGCATTTTCAGCAACGTGAAACCTACCCACCATTGTTCATTAAGGTCACGCAACCTGTTCTAGAGGTATTCAAAATGGCTGGATACTTCCCGGAGAGCTCTTCTATGCGCCCGGGGTACTATGTTACAGGGTTACCAGATAGTTGGAGACGTTTCTGGCCAAAAACATGCAAAAATGGCCAAATGCCAAAATTGTTTATAAAACATTGCAATACTGAAATACACACCAAAAATAAGAATTTGTCAAAATGGCTAAAAAATTAAATATTGGCAAATTAAAAAGTTAATGGCCAAATACTTTTCAAAAAGGCCAGATTGATGAAATTTGGCCATAAAATGGCCAAAATGGCAACCCTGCTGTGTTATAAGTGCGTGATTAGATATAGGTTTATTTGTGTTCCAATGTAGGTTGAAGTGTTTCCTTGGAGTTTTGCCACATAATTATCTCCGGGATGATAGGATGGATAAGATAAGAATTAGTCAAGGACATTTGGGAAGAAGGTGATAGTGTGGAAGGTGCTGGGGGAGTTAGAATGATACTAATTTGGGACAAGAAGAGACAAATCAGAATGGAAGGTATTAAATGGGGTTCTCATCTGCCTTCTGGGCGTATTGTTCTGTTGGTTTTTGTTTACTTCTTTTCTTACTCACGCACGCCTAGATCCACCCACCCAAACAGGTTGTTACAAAGAGAAACAGGTCTGGTTAATCACTCAATAGAAACCGTCACGTGACCAACTTCTTTTGGCAGCATACCGTGTTGGGGGTGATCAATTAAAAAAATTGGAAAAACGGGTAATAAATGAATAAGTTATTTCTCTCGCGTTTTGCTGGACAGTGATCACTAAACAAGAGTCTGAATTTTCAACAAAAAAAAAATAAATAAATAAAGCGTGAATGCTGCCGGACACAAACTAAGGGACCAATTTAGCATAAACTTACATTGCAAATTAAACATGCCGCTAAAAACCTGGGAATGGGAGGATTTTCAGAAAACCGTGTTTTCTAGACATAATAATGAGTAAATGCTTAAATTTTAAGCCCTCTAGCTCCATTAGTGCTGCCTTTACGCGCGACACAGACATAGCCAGGCAGAATCACTTAAAAACTGAAGAAACCTATGTTGACAGTTTTGGTTGACGGTTTCTAATAATGAATATGTCTCCATGCTGTGTTGGGGGTGATCAATTAAAAAAATTAGAAAAACGGGTGATCAATGAATAAATCACTTCTCTAGCCTTTTGTTGGGCTGTGATCACTAAAAAGTATGAATTTTCGAAAGTCAAGTGTGATCGGGTATCTCGTAGTTAACGGTCCTAATAAACAACTAATTCTAAAATTGTCTCTCTCTCACACACGTTTTCTGCCGGGGATCTTTCTAATTTTAAGATTTTTTCGCTATATGGCACACCTGGCTTTTGGAAAAAGGGGTGATCAATGAATCAGTTACTACTGTCGCTTTTTGTTGGGCAGTGATTACTAAAAAAAGTCTGAATTCAACAAAAAAAAAAAACAAGCGTGACAAAAACTGAGGGATCAATTTAGCAAAAACTTACGTTTCAAATTGAACCCCCACTAAAAACCTATTTAGGGGGAGGGAGTTTTAAAAAAACAAGAACAAATGTTTTTTTTCTAGACATAAGGAGTAAATGTTGAAATTGTCAACCCTCTAGCACCTGTACGCGTGATACATACATAGCCAGCCAGACAAACTTGAAAACTGAAGAAACCTATGATGACAGTTTTGGTTGATGATTTCTAAAAACAGAAGGATTATAGATGTGTTAAACCGACAGGAAACACGAGATTGTTTTAATCACCACCGTCTGATTTAATTCAGAGTGGAGGTGGTGGGTGGGGACATAGAAAAAGAAAAAGAAAAGAAAAAGAAAGAAGTTATTCAGGTAAAAGAAATAAATAAAGAGAAAGACAAGCCTGACTGCTGCAGGGTCAAACTCCACTCCAACTTCTATTTCGACTGAAGATGATTACTGCAACTTTTGTATTCAAATGGTTCTTCGGACGATTGAACTCCTTGTTATTTGTGTTGTAAACACGACGTTTCGGCCTATCCATTCTTCGGCCGTCTTCAGGTGTAAAATCCGAATGTGATGGGTTAAACAGAAGTTATGTTTAAATGGGGTAGCCCTTAAATACATTAGCCAGACAAGAACGGATTTCAACCCGATGTGGCTTACACTTCTCAACAAACCTAAACCTGACAAGACAAAGACACAGAAACGCCCGGGCCATGTGCTATAAGGGCTACCCACCTTCAAACATAACTTCGGTTTAACCCATCACACAAAATTCCAATGTCATATATTTATTAACTCTCCCAACAAAGTTAGAGAGGTATATGTATTCGATCGCGTCTTTCTGTCCGTCTGTCCACACGATATCACCCAAAGTACCCAATGGATTTCAATTTTGTGGAAGGGTAGGCAATGAGGGTAAGGAAGGGTTGATTAAATTATGGGGCGGATCCAGGAATTATTTCTTGATTGAGAGATATTTTACCGTTATTTCTTGTTCAAACATTTAAGCATACGCTCATATCTGTCTACACGATATCTCCAGATGTTTTCAATGAAAACTCTACTTCAACTTCTATGGCGACTGAAAATGAATACTGCAACTTATATTGTATATATAATAATTGAAAAACCCCACGAAACTGTCAACATAGGTTTCTTCAGTTGTTAAGCCTTGCTTTCTCTCACTTCAATTTTTTTTATCTCAAGAATTGATTTAAAACAAGCCTGGCTGCTGCAGGGTCAAACTCAACTCCAATTCCCACTAAAGATGATTACTGCAACTTTTGTACTGTATATATAATAAATAAATTTAAAAAAATGTTGGTATAAATGTATCTATTTATGTGCGTATCTGTAGGATAAATTTTCCTTAATATCTAAGACTTGTCAATTTAGCTCAGTCAGTAAGACAGCCTCCCGGCAATCACGGTGGGGGAATGGGGATATTACATATTGGTGTACGCCCCAAATTTTGGTAAGGATTCTTCTTGTTCTAGTTACGGTAGGAAAACAAATCAACTCCAGACTTTGTACTGAAAAAAAAACACCCTGAAGAAACCTATGTTAACAGCACTCTCATGGAAAGGCAGCAGCCCGAAACATACACTCTATTTACGATCGTATTTTAGACACGTGATATGATGTGGTTCCCTATGCCGACAGTATGAAATTCAAAGAATGGATAATTTTATATCCAACAGATTAGGATAATGGGTTCCCAATTAATAAATGTCTTTACAATTATGATATATATCATCAGCCGTTACAGGTCCTCTGCTGGACAAAGGCTTTCCCAGCTCCTTCCATGCCGACCGTGACTGTGTATACCTCTTATCGGCAAACCTTTTTATATCATATTTCCATTAGTCTGTTCATATCTATCTATCTATCTATCTCAGTCTGTCCATATCTATCTATCTATCTCAGTTTGTTCATATCTATCTATCTCAGTTTGTCCATATCTATCTATCTCAGTTTGTCCATATCTATCTATCTTTCTATCTATCTCAGTTTGTCCATATCTATATATCTATCAATCTATCTCAGTTTGTTCATAGCTCTCTATCTATCTATCTATCTACTTCAGTCTGTCCATATCTATCTCAGTCTGTACACTATCTATATCTAGATAAATAAATTTCATAAATGAAAAAAAAAAACAAATAATCCTGAGTAATCATAAATTATGCTTAAAAACAACAAAAAATGTATCCATTGTTTAATTAGACAGATGGTTTAAAAAAAAAAAAAGAAAAAAAGGACCCCCCCCGCTTGCTCAAGATCCTGGATCCGTCTCCCACATTTGGAGCGAACGACGTTTATCTGTATTTCCTTAGATCATTTGATTAAAAATGTTTAACATTCCTCACCTGCCCACCCCGTTCCCCCCCACAGACATTGTTCACCAAGAAGGAAGAGCTTCCCCCAAATCTCTCCTCATTATATGCAGGAAGCGGTCAGCTCACCCCCCACCCACGCACTCGTTATTTATATTATCTACCAGTTATCTGCAAGTACGGAACGAGATAAGACAAAGATATGTAATTATACTATTTCCTTCAAATACTTTGTTTGCTATTTTTACTTTCTCGTCAGATAAACTCATAGTATTGTGACCTGCAGAGTTGCCAGAGAGTTGGAGACATTTCTGGCTAAAAACAGGCAAAAAAGGGCTACATACAAAAAACTATTTATAAAACATTGCAATAGCTCAGAACGAAAATATTATAATAAGAAATTATTAAAGACTATTCTTTCTTTTGTTTTATTTAACGGCACATAAACCCTTGGTGGGTCATTTAATGCCGAATTCAGTAGGGTGGAGGAAGGGGGGGGGGTCCCATGTCCCTGTGACTAGAGACAAATGCCACGGGGATCTGAATAAAAGGATTGGGGGAGTCCCCAAAAGCTTCTCAGGACGAATCCTGAGCATGTTAATGGTGATCGCCACCCGACCAGCTGGCCAAGATATCCTGTGCAACTTCTCCCAGGACGATACCCGAGCATGCCACAAGGACACCCGAAGGGCCGTGGTTCTCTGAACTTCGAGGCCATGGCGGTTTCGAAGAACAGATACTACACTTTGATCTTAGCCAAAAGGCCGCGCCTAAAGACTATTCTTCGGGTGTAATATCCGATGGGCTAAACAGAAGTTTTTTAATTTTTAATTTCAAAGGAGAATACTCTTATAACGTAGGATTCGGGTAGTCCAAGGGGGAATAAGGCTATTAGATATAACTTTTATAACGTTATACTCGGGTGGTGGGGATTTGGGTAGTCAAAGGGGGAATAAGG
>VCCN01007126.1:486409-511272 GCA_006491835.1 Architeuthis dux | reverse complement strand
TGTAAAACGAATGGTGAATTGTACGTAACTTACGATTACTTGGACCTTTTATATATAAAAAATATAGTACCCGTAAAAAGAATCACGAGGTTATTTATGTATGGATTGACACTTCTGCATAGGATAAGAGTATATGTGCGTTCTGCCAAGGATCAAATTGTAGTATCTGTGCGTTCAAGGAAACAAAGGGACAGAGAAACAAAGAAACAGACATAAAAATCCACACTGTTCATTATTTAGATAGATTTCTTTATTTAGATATTTAAAATAATTTTTTGGAATTGTGCTTTGCCAGAGCAAGGTAGGGGGCGCGTGGGGGGTGGGTCCAGACTCCTTGGACCCTCATGGATCCGTGCCTGTCAGGGTTAGGGAAGTAGTTGTCTACACTGAGCAGATTCTGTTGTTAAATCTCATTTGCTCTCAATATCACTTTTCCTCGAGAATGTCAACCATAGCATCGGAGTTGTGTTGGTTGGGTTGGGTCCAGGGGGTAGGCAGACAAGGGAAAGATCCCAGGGACAGGCATGTGTGGAAGGGCAGAGTGGTCTAGGGAAAAACAAACGGACGACAATGAGATTGTCAAATATTGGTTGTCGCCCCATTCCGGGAGACAATGTATTGTCATTGTAGGACGGGACGCCCTGATATGATTTATAAGGTATGTCAACCCAATGGTGATCCTGGGAAAGAGAAGAAAGGCCCTACACTGAAGGGCTCTTAAGAGAGGCAGACAGAAGAGGGGGTCGATAGGAACAGAAACACAAAGAACAGAGAGAGAGAGAGACAGAGAATAACAGAGACAGAAAGAGAAATATTGTTTTAGAGAGATGAACAGACGGAACGGAATATATTATAATAAAGGCTGTGGCGTCACCAGGGTTGCTGTGACCCAGGGCGGTAACTCATGGTGTCACCATCATGAATCTCCACCCATACCAGACCACACAGAATCCCCAGTGATAGTTCTGTTCTAATATAACTCGTAAATCGCAATTCTCGTATATTAATGAATAATGTAATATGACAATAGTAGTATTGGCATAAACAACGAGCAGAATTAAAATTACACTTTTTAATTACATACGTACAGCTTTTCATTATATTTATAGTTTCGTGTGGTAAAAACAATTGAATTCGAATTAAAAAAACGTGTTTTAGGCTAATTTTCAAAGCAGATTACACATTTAGAGTCTGTTTCAATCTAGCACGTCTTATTTTTTTGCTACGGACACATTCTGTTTTCAGATCTATTGTATATGAAGCAATATCATCATCATCATCATCAGCCGTTATAAGGCCTTCCCATCTCTCTCCATGACGACCTATATTGTGCTAACCTCTGCCACGACTTACCCGCAAACGTTTCTATCTAGTCCCTCCATCTTAAGTCTGGTCTTTTCCTACTGCGTTTATTATCCCATGGGCACCAATCTGTTTGTCTTTCCCCCCATCTATTGTCATCTCTTCTTGCTAGGTGATTAGCCCATCTCCATTTTTGCTGCTTAATTATTTGTATAATATCTTTCATTCTGGTCTTCTCTCTGATCCATGTTGATCTTTTTCTACCCCTTAGAGTTATCACTAGCATTGCTCTTTCCATGGATCTCTGTGCGATTATAAGTTGCTTTTCAGCTCGTTTTGTTAATTTCTATGTTTCGCATCCGTATGTCATGGCTGGTATTATGCAACCGTTGTATACTTTACGCTTTATGTACATTGGCAAGGTGCTCTTCAAAATGTTCATACCAAATGAGACAATATAGGCGAAGGTTTATGTGAGGCAATATAGACGAAATGAAAACAAGATTTGTATCAGTCAAAACATTTCAAAGCAGACAATCAAAATTACTATGTATTAGATATACACAGAAGATACAGAAGGACAAACTAAATACGTCCAGCTTTGGACCCCCTATGGTGCTCTATAGGGGTTATATGCAAAAATACAGCTTTCATCTCGTCATGAGAACTAGTTTTTGTTTTTGTTCAGTTTTGTTTAACGGCACATCGACCCTCGGTGGGTCATTTAGTGCTGGATTCGGAGGGGGGGGATCCCATGCCCCCGTGACTAGAGACTTGGGGAGGGGAGAATCCCAAATCCCTGTCACCGAGACAAATGCCACGAGGACCGGGATAAAGGGATCTCAAAAGCATGCTAATGGTGATCGCCCCCCGACCAATTGGCCAAGATATCCTGTGCAACCTCTCACAGGACGTTAACCGAGGATACTACAAGGACCCCTGAAGGGCTGTGGTTCTCTGAACTTCGAGGCCATGGCGGTTTCGAAGAACAGATACAACACTTTGATCTTGGCCAAACGGCCGCGAAGCGATCCTCATGAGAACTAGACTTGACAAAAAAAAGTCTGAATTTTCAAAGATCATGCATGAATACTGCCGGACACAAAATAAGTGACCAATTTAGCATTAACTTGCATTGTAAATTGCCCCCCCCCCCAAACTAAAAACCTGTTTTTGGTGGGAATTTAAAATATTAAAAAAAAAACAGCCGGACCAGATTAAAAACTGAAGACACCTATGTTGGGGGGGGGGGGTGATCAATTAAAAAAGAACTACATCAAAATTATACTCATTTTAACCTTAAATCTTAACGTTAAAATAGTCGTTATACATGTAAGCAAGGCCAGATTAATTATGTAGCAAAATTAGCATCTGCTACAGGCCCCCCGCATTTTCAAGGGCCCCGCACTAAATGCTTGCAAGCTATCAATTCCGATTCAGTGGTTCTGCACTTGCTCTATTACTATACTGCCTTCAACTTTTATGAACGACTGGGTGTTTAAGGTTAGCAATTTTAACCAATTATCGCCTTTAATTGGAGTTATTATTTTAACACAGAAAACTGATGGGAGTGTGGTATCTACAGGCCCGTCGCCAGGGTACAGCGAGTAGGGGGGGGCATCCATTAAGTACGGGGGGGGGGCGAGTAGAAGTGCTCTGTGTTGGTAAAAAAGCTCATATAGAAATGGTCAAAGAATGACCAGACTGTTTAAGCACGCCTGGGCTAATTTAGCTCTTTTTCGCTCTGCAAAAACAAAAAAAGATGGCCAAGTATATGTTGAATGAAGGTGAAGAAGTGTCAAACGTTGCAGATGTGTCGTAAAAATGGTTTATGTTGTAAGAATTAGCACAAAGATTATTCACATCACATTCATTCATGGGCCCCCAAGTGATTTCCAGGAGGGGCCAGCTCCCCTTAGCGACGGGCCTGGGTATCTATGTGATAAATATGACGTATTTCTGAAGGTATTTCTGAATCTGAAGTCTAGCCACTGCACACAAATCAAAACGAATTAATACTATTATATATTTGTCATATCTGGCTGTATAGCAAATGATACAAATTAATTATTTGACTATGCAAGTAAAACATTTCTAATATTTATGTGATTTCTCTTTAATTTGGTATAATGTATACTACAGACCATGCATTAGCTTAATTCGATCCTGCATGTAAGTTATTCATAATTTTATCATAATATGATGCTACGAAAAGACAATGTGGAGACACAGAATAACTTGCAAAGAATTATTTATTACCTTAACATGTTTCAGCTATTTTCAAAAGGAGTTCGGAGAAACGATGTGTCTACATCGACCGAGGTTGTGTATCTGTATTCTGAGTCTCCACATTGTCTTCTCCTAGCATCATTATGTCGGATATATATATATATATATATATAAATGAGAGAGAGAGAGAGAGAGAGGGGGCACCAAGATAGATAATTATTAACAGACTGACATCGATAGATAGTTCGACAACCATGAATAGACATCGGTTGATAGATAGTTCGACAACTATGAACAGACATCGGTAGATAGATAGATGAATGGGTGGATAAATAGATAGATAAATAGATAGATATATCTTCCACATGGACGAGAAAAGCCCTGGAAATAATTTACGATTCTCTATTCTTTCAATCGTCATTGTTTCCCTTGCCTGTTTGGATTATTACGTTTTTTCTTCTCGGTGTTTTCCAAATCACATTATTTATTAGGCTTCCTTAACGCGAGCAAAGAGCCCTCTTTAGGGGCCAAATCAGCCCCTACTCTCAGCCTATGGCTTCTTTCGCTGCGAACACAATGTTTAATTAGAAAATTCTTTCAGCCCACAAAAACAAACATTATCTGTGAAACGTGTCACCCCGCTGATACAATTATACCTCGGTCAGCGCTCTAGAGGCGTTCCTCAAAAATGCAGGGCTGAACGAAACAGCGCTATACGGGGTCATTATAAATTAATGGCTTGGCTTCGCGAACGAAGATTTTTGTGAAGGGTATTCCACAGCAGTAGGGCCATAGACGGCGGCCCTGTGTGCGGAGTAACCCTCTAGCCTGAGCAATGAAGTTTTAAGGTGAAGGGCGACCAAGAGTTTACATCCTATGGACCACCGGTGTGGCGCGAATAGGAGCAGAACCCATGGGTCGTAGGGTTGTCAGAGTTTCCTTCTCCGGACAGATGCCTGAGCTAGTTATGGCGGTCTGCCGCCCCTTTGCGGGAATATTCCGACAGCAAAGTTGACCTGTGGTTAAACCACAGGACGTGAACATTCAGTAGTTGGCAGATGCCTGAGCTGGCTATAGAGTTCTACCGACCCTTTGAAGGAGAAGACAATACCCCTGTCTGAAACTTTAACCACATATCCCCATAACAGTACGATTAAACATTAATAAATTTATTACGAAACCTATTTGAGCATTACAGCGAATTAGCAAAGACCTAGTAGTCTTTTTATAAATCAGTCTTTATTATTGGATGAAGTATTTTAATACACTATACATACTAGTAAACATTAATAAAATAGTGTATTACAATACTTCATCCAATAATAATAAAGATTGATAAGAAAGGCCGCGTTTTATTTCAGATCGCGCTGTTATTCGTTGCCATAGGAACAGAGGCCCTAATTAATAAGTTGTAAAAAACAAACTAAAATCAAGATGAAGGTAAAAACTAGTAAAAGATTTAATAAAAATAGTGTATTCCAAGACGTCATCCAATAATATTAAAGATTAGTAAAATTATTACGAAAAGTATTTGTAAAAGAGCGTTATAGCGAATCATCTCTAAGTGAGCGGGGTATTACTATAATAATGCGAGCATTCTTTTACTAAACAATGAAAATGTATTTTCTATAGTTTTGAGAAGGGTCTGCTATGGCCGACCACATCTGGAGAGAGAACGGCGAGCATCTTCCTCTTTGGGAGGAAGTCCAGATTATTGACAGAGAATGTTGTTGGAAGCAGAGAAAAATCAAAGAGGCAGCTCACATCAAAATGTCGACTAAATGCATTAGCCAGACAACTACGGATTTCAACCCGATGTGGCTTCCACTTCTCAACAGACCCGACAGGACAAAGACACAGAAACACCCGGGCCATGTGTTATAAGGGCTATTCCCCCTTTAAACATAACTTCTGTTTAACCAATCACACTCGAATTTTACACCTGAAGAAGGCCGAAGAATGGATCGACCGAAACGTCGTGTTTACAACACAAATAACAAGAAGGAGTTCAATCGTTCGAAGAGCGATTTGAATTAAAATATTACAGTTGGGATATAACACGATTGTATCAATGTCTGAATTTGGGATGAATCTGAAAAAGGTTCCTGGAGATCCATCTCCTAGGCCAGTGGTTCCCAACCTTTTAGAGTCATTCCCCCACTATTGTCAATACGACTACTAGTATTCCCCCCTCTCCATTTATTAAGTTGCAACAAAGAATAATTTCAAATAATAACTTTATTTTACGTATAATTTAACAGATTTATACTAAGAATTAGTTTGATTTTATAGTTGTACAGCTGCTGTTGCGTATTTGTTACTCAAAGAAAGCAAGCGAAAATAATTAGAACACATCATTTAAAATTCCAATTTATTAAAAAGAAAAGAATTCTACAATTGTAACTGATATACACACCAATGTGATCTCTGTTATTGTTTGTTTACTTTTAGTTCTTCGATTTGTGGGTCTATTAGTGAGAGAGCAGATCTTAAATCATTCTCAACTTGGAGCTTATTTCGAGCCTTCGACTTGATATATAGAATCTCTAGACTGGACTTTTATTTTTACCTAATAGCCTTATTCCCCCTTGGACTACGCCCCCACCTCCGTTTGGAACCACTGTCATAGGAAGTACTCCCTCCACCCACCTTGCACTAAAAGCGGTGGGTCATTATTACGTTTTTCTTTATTCCTTTCTTAGAGTTTTTATTTCTTTCTTCTAAATCACCAATGATATTTATTAGGTTTCTTTAACGCGAGCAAAGAGCCCTCTTTAGGGGCCAAATCAGACCCTACTCTCAGCCTATGGCTTCTTTTCTCTGCGAACACAATGTTTAATTAGAACATTCTTTCAGCCCACAAAAACATAAACATTATTTGTGAAACGTGTCTCTCCGCTTATAACAGTGCAAAGCTTTTGTACGGAACGTTTTACGCGCTGAACATTTGATTATAACAGTAAACCATAGTAGGTGTGTGTGTGTGTGGGGGGGGTTGACCGAGCGAGTAACGGCACGAAGAATGGATTCGACGAGCTGAGTTCAAATTCCGGCTGAGACAGTGTTCACTTCGCACTAATGCCCTTGGGAAAGGCATGAATCCACCTCTAACGGGATATGTGGAACCAAAGCAGGGATGGCTGAAGCCGTAGTCAGCGTGAGGGCACTACTTACTCTACCCACTGTGTTGTAAAACGTATCACTCAGCTAATAACTTAGTGAACCTAGGGGAATATATTGGACTATTTGGTTTAAAGGGTTTTGGTAGTCCTATTTTATTTATTTTCTATTTTATCTCTCACTTATATTAAATCAGTTTTCCCCTTTCACATCTTTTAATATGTATTATTTTAAATATAACAACTAACAACGAAATGGCCACCATATAAAATGCACTTAACCCATGTCTTAACTTCAGATAGCCACAACTTTTAGTTTAGATATAAACTTAAAATCATTGCAGACAGCTTGACCTATATTCATTACTCGCAGACAGTTGACCTATATTCATTACACGCAGACACGCTGACCTACATTCATTACACGCAGACACGCTGACCTACATTCATAGCTTAAGAATAAAAATAAAATAGAAGTTGGAGGAGCTAAGTATGGTGGTGATGCGTGCAAAAATTAATATCTTTATAAAACGATCTGTTCTTTCAATTTTAAACCATTCGCCTGATGAATTGCATGTGGCAAAGAAACGGACTATCAATCTGTAGCGAATCCCATAACATATAAAATGTTTATATGCTGTTTTATTGTTTTAAGCAACCAAAATAGCAAAAGGCTAAGCAAAGGAGCAAAAGGCTAACCAATTGGTGTCCGTGGGACAGTAAATTCAGTAGGAAAAGACCAGACACAAGATGGTAAAATGAGATAGAAAAGTTTGCCGGTACGACATGGCAGGTATTAGCGGAATCACGCTCGTCAAGGAAGGAGATGGAAAAGACCTTTGTCCAGCAGTGGACTTATAATGGCTGAGATTATATATATATATATGAAATCAAATGATGGATAATTTTATATCCGATCGACAGGATATGTTAATTATAATGACATTTATTAGTGAGAGCCTATATTTGCTCAGCGTCGGTGTGAGCGACTGCGGGGATTCAAGCATAAACTTGAAACCACCACAAATTGAACCACCAGTAAAGATCTATTGGGGTATTTGGAAAAACACAACCAATAATTGTTTTTTTATAGACATATTAAGAAGTAAATGTTGAAATTCGCAGCCCTCTAGCTCCATTGGTGCGGCCTGTACGCATGATACATACAAAGCCAACCAGCCAGACCAACTAAAAAAAAACTGAAGAAACCTATGTTGACAGTTTTGGTTGAGGGTTTATAATTTGCAAGCTGTAAATCTGTCTGTGACAACAAACAGAAATAAAGGGGTATTGCCAGCACACGAGCACACAATGCTGTTCTGCTGTGTATGTTTGCGTGTTCGTCTGGTCGCTGGCTGCTGATAATATAACTACAACAACCACTACTACTGTTGTTGATGTGTCAATACCTATACAAAAAGTATTGCTTTTTGAACAAGCACAACATAATACAACAACAGCCCCTCTCGCTGCAGAGCCAACTAGCCAGACCAACTAAAACAAACTGAAGAATTCTATGTAGACAGTTTTGGTTGACGGTTGCAATCTTGCTGAAACAACAAACAAAAAGAGAAAGGGTATTGCAAGCACACGAGCACAAAATGCTGTTCTGCAGTGCATGTTTGCATGTTCGTTTGGTCGCTGATAATATAACTACAACTACTGCTGCTACTGTTGTTGATGTTTAAATTTCTTATAAAAAAGTATTGCTCATAATTATTTGAACAAGCGCAAAAACAGCCCAACCAACTAAAAAAACTGAAGAAACCTATGTTGACAGTTTTGGTTGAGGGTTTATAATTTTCAAGCTGTAAATCTGTCTGTGACAACAAACAGAAAGAGAAGGGGTATTGCCAGCACACGAACACAAAATACTGTTCTGCTGTGTAGGTTTGTGTTATATTATTAGCAGCCGGTGGCCAAACAAACTACAACAACCACTACTTCTGCTGCTACTGTTGTTGATGTGTCAATTTCTTATTTAAAAAAGTATTGCTCATAATTATTTTAACAAGCACAAAATAATACAAAAAAAGCCCCTCTCTACATAGCCAGCCAGCCAGCCAGACAGCCAGCCAGACCAACTAAAGAAAACTGAAGAAACTATGTTGACAGTTTATAATTTGCAAGCTGTAAATCTTGCTGACAACAAACAGAAAGAAGAAGGTGCATTGCAAGCACACGAACACAAAACGCTGTTCATGTTCGTTTGGCTGCTGATAATATAACTACAGCCACTACTACTGCTGTTGATGTGTCAATTTCTTATAAAAAAGGATTGCTCATAATTATTTGAATAAGCACATGGTCGACGGTTCATAATTTGCAAGCTGTAAATCTGTTTGTGACAACAAACAGAAAGATAAGGGGTATCGCAAGCACACGAGCACAAAATGCTGTTCTGCAGTGTATGTTCGTTTGGCCGCTGATAATTTAACTACAACCACTACTGTTGTTGATGTCTTTTCTTATAAAAAGTATTGCTCATAATTATTTGCACAAGCACAGAATGATACAGTCCCTCTATCTACAACCAGACCAACTAAAAAACTGAAGAAACCTATGTTGACAGTTTTAGTCGACGGTTTCTAATATATAGGTATCTACCGCTTTTCGGAAGTCCGCTTCACGCCAATAAACCCAGAACTCTGTGACTGGCCTGGCTGCGAACGACAAGACATTCAATGAATGACAGGTCTCGAATTCTTACCGAGGTTTTCGTGCTGCTCATTCTTGTCTCTCCAAAATAACAGATTCCTGATTTCATGAAACAAGCCAATGCCACTCAAAGGTTTTGCTATCCAGTCGGTCTTTCGACGTTTTTGGATCGGTTCCCTGGCAACTGTTCAACATATATATAAGTAGACATCTCCCAAACACGAAAGTACTTACTGATTTGATAGACAATAACAAATAAGTTTCCATTTTCATAGTGCCCAGACAATCTATGTGTTTCGGTACACGTTTATGCCTTCTTATCTATTCTGCTTAAATTGATTTTGTGTTTGATAGCGACTAAAGATAAGTCTATCCGAAATGTGAATTGGAATTGAAAAGAATGAACAATATACAACTGAGTTATATGACAATTTATATGATTGTATTCTGTTATTATAAACATAAAATAACTTATACATTGTGTAATTGACAGTTATGTATACAAAAGGTCGCCAAATAATGTCTACAGACTCGATTTGTTAATATCAGCTCTGGTTTATATCCAAAAGTTAAGATTTTTTATAAGAAAGTATAAATTTTGAAAATAAAGTTTTCAATGAGAAGCTTTCTATATTTGTGCTTCATATACGCTTATTTGTAAAGAAGGAAAGAAAGATGGAAAAAGAACATTGATATAGAAAGAAAGAAATACAAATGATTGAGCTTTGGAGAAAGAAAGACTGTATCAAAAAATGAAAGAAAGATTAAACAATTAGAAAAAGGTGATCATAATAAGTTACATCTCTCGCTTTTTGCTGGGCACTAAAAGTCCAAATTCAAGGACACAAAAGATTATGTTTGCTACCAATTTCTATTTGGCACTACCGAAAATAGCCCCTCTCTCTACATACGGATAGTACACTTGAAGAAAGTCGTAGAATGAATTGGCCGAAACGTTGTGGCGAAAAAAAGAAAAGAAAAACAAGAATAATAAGTTCAATTGTTTGCAAGACTAATTGTAAATCAAATTTTGTTTTAAAGGTTCAAATTATTCAGAAAAAAAGAGCCTTGCAACAAACCGATAATTACATATACAATACATTTACACACACACACATGTCAGCCGAAAATGTTTGTACACTGTTAAAAACAGCTGTGGTTCTTACCTAAAAGTTAATTAAAAGTAAAACAAGCCTTATAGTCCAGCTGCAAAGAAAGAAAATTGTTTAAATTTTGAAGAAAGTGCCATATTTGGTGCAGCTGTAGCATATAGTGTCCTAATTTGTCCCCCTATCTATCAAATTAGGACACTATTCACTCTGGATCTGACAGATATTTTTACGTTGTTTTTTTTCCATTCATTTCTGTACTCCTATCTGCCCCCACGCGATATCTACAACATTTCGCAATGAATTTCAATGACATTTTGTGAAAGGGTGGGCGATAGGCTACGAAAGAAGAGATTACATTTTGGGACGGATCCATGCACAATAACTTAGTCATAATTGAATGAAATATACATTCATAGTCGTCCATTTTGAATTGAAAAACTGGCAATAACTTTTTTCTTAATCCGGATGGTTTTTAGATATGATTTAACCTGGTTGCCAAGATTCTGCCCAAAATAAATGATAACACAAAAATTGTGCCAGAACCCGATATACTAATTTCAACATTTTTAGGCAAGACGAGACCTAAAATTTCAGTCTGAATTTCATGGTTTTAGCTAATTTCAGTGATATTAGACGACTCCCAAACTACACCAGACAAAGTGTCGAATTGAATTTCAACTAATTTAATTTCTCCGGGGACTTATCTTTATAGAAATCTAGATATCTTTCAGTGTCCAAATGATATTTTATAGAGATTTCATAAAATTAAATAAAGTTGTGTGTGTGTGTGTGTGTGTGTGGGCGGTGATTGATTTAGAAAATATTTCCACAATCTGTTTTTTTACAAAATAACCTTTTCAAAACTAAATTTATTCAGAAATAAATAAATACCGAAATTTCTATTGTAATCCGATGCTTAGTTCAGTTTTGGTAGATCTTTTTAATTTGGGTGTGGTTTATCAGTCGCTTTGTTGTCACACGTACGTACCCACGCTTCAGGGGGGTGTCTGTTTTAAGGTCAGTCGTTTTTGTATGATTCAAGAGTGGTCGTATACACTTAGATATACTGTAGCTACTATTAAACAAAGTTTGTTCACACTTTTTCAAGACACCCTGTATATAATTAAACCATATGTGTGTTAATGAATGCATATATTCTGAATATGGGAGTCGGCAAAATAGGTTAATTGCAGTGAAGGGTACGTATTAATAGAAAGAGGATAAAAAAAACTCATGATGGATCGATACAAAAATGACGAAACAAAGAAATCTGACTTTGGGACGAGGTTGGCGTTTAAAAAAGAATTATGTAGTCAGACGACGTAAAAAGAAAAACATGATAAAACGTGGCTGCTTTTGATTGGATAAGGAGACATTACAACTCCCAGCAAAACATATGGAAACTCATTATACAATTCTTTCTTTGTTCGTTTATAATAATTCTTTCATTGTCGCTTTCTATTTTTGTCTCTTCCCTTGTCCCTTTCTTTCTTTGTCCCTCTCTTCCCTTGTCCATTTCTTTCTTTATGTGTCCCTTTCTTTTGTCTTTCTTTGTCCCTCTCTTTCTTTGTTCCCCCCTTTCGTTGTCCATTTCTTTCTTTCTGTGTCCCTTTCTTTTTTGTCTTTCTTTGTCCACCCCTTTCTTTCTTTCCTTGTCTCTTTCTTTGTTAGTCCCTTTCTTTTTTGTCTTTTTTTTTATCCCTCCCTGTCCCTTTCTTTCTTGTCTTTCTTTGCCCCTCTCTTTTGCTTGTCCATTTCTGTCTTTCCTTGTCTCGCTCTTTCTCCCTTTCTTTTTTGTCCCTCTCTTTCCTTGTCATTCTTTCTCTTTGTCCCTTTCTTTATTTGTGTTTTTCTTTCTTTGTTTCCTTTCTTTCTCATGAATATTTTCTTTCTTTTTTGTTAAGAATTTTGTCTTTCTTTTTTCTAAATAACGTTTTTCTCCTAAGTAACCTTTTTCTGTCGTTCATTCTTTATGTCCTTCTTTCTCTTAAAGATGAACTTTCTTTTCGTCTTTCTTTCTCCGGAGGACCTTCTTTCTCGGAAATACTATTTTCTTTCTTTCTAAATACATTTCATTCATTCTTTTTTCCTTATAGTAAAGAATGTTCATTTTTTCTTCGGAAGGCGTTTATCTTTCTTTCCTCTCTTTCTTGCTTTTTCTGGAAGAAATTCTTTATCGGAAATAATATTTTCTTCCTTTCTAAATTCATTTCATTCGCTTTTTCTTTCTTGCAAACAATTCTCTTCCTTTCTTTATTCTGAAGGAGTTTTTCTTTCTTTCGAAAATCTTTCTTTTTTCTTCCTTACTTTCTGCTTCTTTTTCCTTCTTTATATCTTCCTTTCTTCGTTTGTTTGTTTGTTTGTTTCTTTCTAATTCCTTCCTTTCTTTATAATATTATTCCATTTGTTTCTTTTCTCTTGTTCATATAGATTAATGTTTTTCATTCATTTCATAATTGTTTGTTGATGTCCCTGTCTCCCTTGGATACCGAATCCTTTTGGAACCCTTGAGCGGGCATGCATGACCCGACTCTTTTGTGCCATTCTCCTCTGTCCAGCGCTGAATGCAAGAGGCAGTCACCATTGATTCTATTGTATCATCTAGAGACACAGAGGCACGACTTCATGTATCCCACTCTCTTGATATCAACCTATCTGCCTGTCGTTTTATTACTATACCCTGTCAAGGTTGACATTGGGTGTAAGAGATTTTATAAACCGTAAACTAAAACTGTCAACATAGGATTCTTCAGTTTTTAGGTTGGTCTGTGTCTGGCTGGCTGGTTGGTTGGATATGTGTGTATCACGGGCGCAGGCCACAACTAGAGGGCTGGGCACTTAGATATTTACTCTTTATATCTAGAAAAATATTTTATTTTTGAAAATACGCCCCCTAAATAGGTTTTTAAGGGGTGGGTGCAATTTACAATGCAAGTTTGTGCTAAATTGGTCCCTTAGTTTGTATCCGGCAAGATTCATGCTTTTCTAGTGATCACTCCTCAACAAAAGGCGAGAGAAGTAACTTATTCATTGATCACTCCCTTTTCCAATTGATCACCCCAACACGACATGCTGCCAAAGGACATGACGCGTGACGGTTTCTATTGAGTGACTAACTAGACCTGTTTTTTTTCTTAAACGCTACCCTGTCAAGGTTGACAGTGGTTGTAAAAGATTTTCCTTTTCTGATACTACTCTTTGGGCAGCCGAGGCTTTCCTAGCGTCCCCAAAAGGTATTAATGTCCAATTCCAGCCCCCACCAAGGCTGCGCCTCTCCATTACTCTTAAAATACATAGGGTCAGGTTCATTTCCTGATGTCTGAGGCGTCCAAAAATAAAGGGAAGTGTTGGCGGAACTGGACAATTTCTAGAAGCACGCAAACATACTCTTGAGGGCCCCCACTTTAAACTTGACCCGGTGTCACATTGCGCCCTCTTGGGGGAGGTGGATAAATACCTACAACTGGCTGGGCGGTAAGGTAGTTATGGGAGAGTGGTTGACCCAAATGCTCACCCACCCAGTTTCTACGTCGTCAGCCATCAAAACATGCTATAAACGAGACAATTTTGTCGAGATATGTGGCAATGGGACAGGGCGCGGATTCATGCCTTTCCCAAGGACATTAATGAAAGGGAACATACAGTCTCAACTAGAATTCCAATTACATTCGCTGATTCCGTTTTCTTTGAGAACTACATCACCTTTAAGCTCATAAATAGATGTGTGCATATATATGAGACCTACCCGGAATGCATAAAGCCTTTTTAAATATCTCGAGTGCCGGTTGCGCAGCCTTAATGTAACTTGGCAACCAACCAAAAAGGGCCTTACTTCGCATCCCTGAACATACCCTCTCCCGTGGGGTCATTCAGTCTGCAAGGAGACACCATTGAGTGAGCTTGTGTATTGTGTGACCGTTGAATTCGCAATGACTGAGCCAGTCCAACCTTTCACGTCTCATGCGGAGTCTTTTGATAAAACAAAGTATCACCCAAGTCTGTCAGCCACCGCTCCACAGTCTAGAGTCGGCTTTCCCAAAAGTGATTTCAGACCGTGGACGAGATTAATGAAATAAACGAATAAACAGAACATAAAACATTTCTGTAAGAAAGATCTTTAGTTTAAAAACATTTTCCGTAGTAACATCTTAAATGCTTTAAGATTGTAAGACTTATATAAATATAAACTTATATAAATATGAAACTTCTATATTAAAAGAGGACACACACACACACGTACGTGTATATGTGGATTTCTTTCGCAACAGTGTTCCATACTCGGTAATATTCAGGCGAATGTTGTTTTATCTTTTGTTTTTTTTAAATTCTTCAATTTTTGGCGTCATTACGTCATTTCTGTCATGGTTTTTTAAAGTTTTGAATATAGCGAATTACATCGAAACCGTTGGCGTGGTAAGCAACTGAAAATCTTCTGAGTTAAATACACTTGTAATTTCAGTGTAAACTTGTAAATTATTGACTTTCTGAGTACCTTTCTCTATTTGCCGTAGAAACTATTCCTCCTTTGTTAAACTTTAACGGTGGAGGGGGAAGGGAAATGTAGCAGTACGAGACTGACTACTTCGACCAAACACGTGGTCACATGGCTGCTCCGAGAGGTAAGTACTTTTTTTTATTTTCACAGTAACATATATAAGTTTTTACAAACTGTGTGTGTGCGTGTATGTGTATTTCCTGTGAGAGTGCTTTTTGTAGTTATTTTCATCAGTTATATATATATACTAGTTGACCCTTTGACGTCAAAGAATAATGTCAATAATTAAGTAATTTTGTAATTGCATTGTACTTATAACATATCAAAAACATTATGTTGCACAGCGTTTTCTTGTTTATGTTTAATATATTTCCTGAATATTAAACTAATCTAAAGGTAAAATTAAGTAAATATACAATTTAACGTAACATAACATTCTATTTCTACTAGGTTACGTCACCAGACGTCACTGATGACGTAAGCGTGACAGACGACAAATGCACATTGCTAATTATTACATGTGTGTGTATGTGTGCAGGTATGTTCTTAAGAAATAGTTGATTCATGTCTTTTCCAAGGGTATCAGTGGAAAGAATCCAGACGCAGCTTCAGTTGGAATTCGTCCTCGGAAATTACGTGTCCGTTTTCAGAGTTACGCAACGTAACTCCCTCGGAAATATAGGCACACACGTACAAGTCGACATATTGGTTCAAATTCACGTTGACACATGCAAACGAGATTACACACGAGAGAAGAACAATGAGCATGCGTTTGTTGATGGCGACAATTCTCAGCTATTGTCGTCTGGGGTCTGAACTGGGGCGTGACATGAGGCAGGGGTGGGTATTGATCGATTAGGAGTGGAAGGGGTTAAAAAGAAGGTTTGGAGGGGGAATAGAAGGAAGAGGTAGAATCGATAAAAAAAAGGAAAGAAAGATGTGAGGAAAGAAAAAAGGAAAGGAATAAAGAAAGAAAGAGGAATAAAGTAGAAATTAAAAGGAGAAAGAAAATAATGGAAATAAAGAAGGCACAAGAATGAAAGAAAGTAGGAGAGAATAGCAAAGACAAATGAAAGAAAGAAAGAAGAAAGAAAAAAGAAAGAAATACAAAGAGAAAGTAAGAAAGGGGGGAAAATGACAAAGACAAAGAAAGCGCAAAGGAAAGAAAGAAGAAAGAACAGCAAAGAGAAAGAAAGAAAATGAAAAACAAAAAGATAGGTAAAAAAGAAAGAAAGACGATAAAGAGGAAGAGAAAGGTGAGAAGAGAAGGTAATTCGGGACACGGACAGAGAAAGAGAAAAGCAGAATTGAAAAATTAAAAGGAGAAACAAAGAAACAGTAGTGACAAAGGACTTTATTTATATTGCCTCTATGGGCATTTTATTATAAAATATTGTCTCGTCATCCTTAAAAAAAAAAAAACGAATGAAAGGAAAAAGGAACAACAAGGAAAGGAAGAAAATAAAAATGAGAAATGAGAAATTAAAAAGTGAAAAAGAATGGAAAAAAGGAGCTGCAAAGTGAAAGAAAGAGAAGAAAAGAAAGACAAACAGAAAAGAGAAAGAACGAAAGAGAAAGGAAAAAAGAAAGCGTAGCAAAGACTAAGAGAAAAAAAGAAAGAAAATAAATAAATATTGAAAGACACAAAGAAAGAAAGATACGAAGATACAAAGAAAGAAAGAAAGATACAAAGAAAGACAGACAAAGAAAGGTAGAAAAAAGAAAGATAGCTAGAAAGAAAGAAAGGAAGGAAAAAAGCTCAAGAATAAAAAAAAAAGAACAAACCAGACGACAAAGAAAAAAGAAAGAAAGACAACAAACGAGGGGGGGGGGAGAAAGATAAAAAAGATCAGATAATTACGAAGACAAACAAAGAATCAAAAAGGCAGAAAATGGAACAAACCGATTAGAATTGGGAGCTAAAAACCATTTTAAAGAAGAAGAACCGTGAATCCTCACAGACATTTGTTATTTAATGATTCGGCGACGTCACGCCATTCCCTCCATAGTCTCTTCTGCTTGCTCGTCTCCCCTGTTCCCCCTCGTTTCTTCTGTCCCTCTTGTGTCCCCCACCCAGTGTCAACCATCGGTACACGGAGAGATGCAAGGGAGGCAAAGAAAACAAGAATTAATAATGGCCAGCCTGAACGATACCCAAAAAGTTCTTCGTGTCACCCAATCAAAATATAAAGTCCCTTCCCACCCTGGTCCGACATTGCACAAGAAACGGAAAGGATAGCGAAAACAACAACAAAAGACAATCAGGAATTCTAAGAAAAACTTATTAAAAAAACAAACAACAATAACAAAGCACTCAGAGAGCGCATACCTCCACCATCGCCGTTGTCACTACAAACTGAACAATCAGATTATAGATCCCAGACTATGCCGTGACAAAAGATAGTCATAACTATTCATCAGGGATGTCCCTCTGACTTCATTCATTTCAATAGTTGATTATTTCCCTTAGACTGCAAAGCCGTATCATTACCTTGTTATTACATCTGAAAAGCCGGAAAATGAAAAAAAGAAATCCTGGATCTGTCCCAAAATTTAATCAATTATTTTTTGACCCAGGTCCCAACCATCCACAAAATGTCATTGAAATTCGTTTTGAGAACTTTTGGAGAGTTTGTCCACACTACAGTTTGTGTGGTCAGACAGGCAATCATGAGTGAATACAACCTCTACTCAGCTTCCCTGGCAGAGCTAACAACAATATATGAGTGGCCGCTCATGATAAGTGCCCAACGCACCATTTTTGATATTTTCGTTATTTTTAGAGCTACGATGTTCAGTTCTTTTTATTTTGAGGCTTGGACACTATATTATGATTCATAGAGTGTTCACGCTTAACCCTTAAGAACCCACTGTGATACCGGTGTCACATACAATTTAATTGATCTGCACAGTCTCTTATAAAAATATTCTATTCTATCCTTGATTTTAACTCATGAAGTGTACTAAGTGACATCTAATGAACATCCTGGTGCAGTCACTTGACTGGGTCAATTTGCCTGCTCAAAATCCCATATAATGTTCCTTCAAGTAGAAATGGGTCTGGGTTCTTATGGGTTAAGAAGAACGAGCATTGTAGCTCTTAAAATAACGATAACTTTTGGAGAGTTTGTGTGGACAAAGAGACAGATGCGCAATCATTAGGTGAATACATAACCTATGCCCAACTTCGTTGGCAGATCTAACAACAGCAGATCTGGTTAGTCACTTAATAGAATCCGTCACGTGAGCAACATCTTTTGGCAGCATGCCATGTTGTGGTGATCAATTAAAAAAATGGAAAAAAGGGTGATCAATGAATAAATTACTTCTCTCCCCTTTTGTTGGGACTTGACCATTCAAAAAGACTGAAATTTCAAAAATAAGCGCGAACACTGCCGGACACAAACTAAAGGACCAATTTAACATAAACTTACATTGCAAATTGAACCACCCACTAAAAACCTGCAATTTTCAAAAAACAAGTTTTTTCTAGACATAAGGAATAAATGTTTAAATGTTCAGCCTTCTAGCTCCCTTGGTGCAGCCCGTACGCGTGATAGATACATAGCCAGCCAGACCAACTTAAAAACTGAAGAAACCTATGTTGATGTTGACAGTTTTGGTTAACGATTCCTAACAATCGTGGCGATCAGAGTTCAAATTCGGGCTATGTTAGTTTGTGATCACTTCGCAGTAATGCCCTTTGGTAAAGCATAAATCCACTTCACCGAACTATGGGTAAAATAGTAAGACAGATGGAGTCATTCAGCCCTGTAAGGCAGTCCTTCTAAGCAGGGGTGAGAAGTGTCACTCACTGACCCTTGCAAACCAGGAATCGCCATAGAGCAATGGTTAGCAAACTAATGTAGCCCACTTCTCTAATCAGTTAAATCCTCAATAAGTGCTGAACATTTCTAACCCTGAGTCATACTAACCCAAGCTTAGCATTCAAACTACCTTCTTGTAGATGAGTGGTTAGCAAGCAGGTCTTGCATACCATTGCTGTGCGGAGTTCGATCATCACAGGGTGCTCCACAATAATGGACACGTGCCAGACTATGGTTAGCAAATACTACTGACGCGAGTTCGATCCTCTCTGTGTACCCCACACACCATTATCACTCGTCTCTTTTATCCACCCCCCTCGGCCCATGGAGTGATGCATGGGTGACAAAGAAAATTGTAAGAATTAATAACGGCCAGACCAAACGATACCCAGTTCTTTTGTGTCACCCAATCAAAATCTAAAGCCCCCGCCCCCCGATCCGACATTGCACAATAAATGAGAAGAATGGCACGAAAACAACAACAAAAGACAATCAGGAATTCTAAGAAAAAACTTATCAAATAAAACGAACAACAATAACAAACAGAAAGCACTCAGAGAGCACATACCGCTGCAAGTGCCATTGTCACCAAACACTGACACAATCAGATTACAGATCCCAGACTAGGCCGTAACAAAAGCCAGTGATAATTATTCATCAGGCACGTCCCTCGGAACCTGGATTCATTTCAACACTTGATTATTACCCGTTAGATTGCAAAACTTTGTCATTACTGTGTTATTACACCTGAAAAGCCGGAAGATTGTCCTATTTTGCAATGTTAACAAAATGAAAAAGAATCCTGAATCTGTCCCCAAATCTAATCAATTATATCTTTAGAACTTTTGGAAAGTTTGTCCACACTCCAGTTTGTGTGGACAAACAGACAGACAGGTCTGGTTAGTCACTCAATAGAAACCGCCACGTGACCAACGTCTTTTGGCAGCATGCCATGTTGGGGGTGATCAATGAATAAATTACTTCTCACCTTTTGTTGGGACTTGGTCACTAAAGTCTAAAATATTTCTTTTAAAAGCGTGAGCACTGCAGGACACAAACTAAAGGACCGATTTAACATAAACTTACTTGCAAGTTGAACCACCCACCAAAAACCTGAAATTTTCAGAAAGGGGTGCTTAATGAATAAATTACTTGTCTCGACCTTTGTTGGGACTTGACCATTAAACAAATTTGAATTTTCAGAAAACAAACGTGAACGCTGCCGAACACAAACTAAAGGACCAATTTAACATAAACTTACATTGCAAATTGAACCACCTACTAAAAACCTATTTAGGGATGAAATTTTCAAAAAACAAAAACAACTGTTTTTTCTAGACATAAGGAATAAATGTTAAAATTTTCATCCCTCTATCTCTTGGTACAACCTGTACGCGTGATAGATACATAGCCAGCCAACGTCTCCGAGTTATGGGTAGAATAGTAGGGCCCTGTAAGGCAGTCCTAAGCACAACAACAGTTTCTGTGGACAAATATACTCACCATAGAGCAATGGTTAGCGAACTAATGTAGACCACTTCTGTAATCAGTTCAATACTCAGTGAGTGCTCATCATTTCAAACCCTGAGCCATACTAACCCAAGCTGAGCATTTAAACTACCTTCTCGTAGATGAGTGGTTAGCGAGAAGGTCTTGCAGACCATTCCTAATGTACAGAGTTCGATCCTTGGTGCTCCACAATAATGGCCTTGTGCTAGACTAAGCTACGGTTAGCAAATAATACCACTGATCCGAGTCCGATCCTCTGTGTGTACCCCACACACCATTCTCCCTCGTCTCTTTTGTGCCCCCCTCTTCAACCATCGGTACATGGAAAGATGCATTAGGGACAAAGAACATCGCAAGAAATAATAATGGCCAAACTGAACGATACCCAGCAAGTTCCTTTGTGTCACGCAATCCAAATCTAAAGCCACCCCGCTCCACCCGACAATAACTGAGAAGAATGGTGAGAAAACAACAAAAGACAATCAGAAATTATTTGAAAAACTTGGAAATCAAAAACAAACAAACAATAACAACAACCGTCTCACGGAAGTGCAGGGTGACCTAACTCTTCATGGCACTGACAATGGAATTGGCTATGGTAGGTTGTGATCACTTGGCTCTAATGCCATTGTGGAAGGCATGAATCTACTTCCAGGGCTGCAGTCATAGATAAAATAGTTAGGTAGATAGCGCGGGGCCCGTCGATTGATTTGTTTAGTGGCATATCAAACCTTGATAGGTCATTTAATGCCGAAATCAGTTTTAAATTTTTGAATTCTTGTTTTAATAGTATCTTGCGACTTTGGTGAAAGGTTATTCTTTTTTAATAGACTCTTGCGACTTTGGTGAAAAAACAGGTAGCCCCTGTTTGTGGGTGGGTCTCTTACTCCTATGCAGGGGATGCAGTCGGCGTATTTTAGGCCACAGCTGACAGGACCGTGGACCCGCCGAGCTACTGGAGTAGTGCATCAAGCCTAAGGAATGAACTCGGTGAGCGCGAGCTGATTTCCACTAAAAAAACAAACAGCACATGCTGAAGGAAAGGCCTTCCTCGATCTTTGCATGTGAGAAATAAGCCAACCACAAGATATGTTGACCCCCTCCCCCACTGCGAACATGGAGAGGAGCAAGGGAGACAAGACAATTGCAAGAATTAACAAGTTGCTTGTGTCACCCAAGCAAAATCTAAAGCCCCTTTCTCCCTCTGCTCCGACATTGCACAAGACACGAAAAGAATGGTGCGAAAACAAAAGACAATCAGAAATTCTTTGAAAAACTTAGAAATAAAAAACAAACAAAACGACTACAATCACAACTAGAAAGCTCTCAAAGAGTCCATAACCCTACCAACACCAGACACTAACTAAAAACAGAATGAAAATAAGTTCATATAAAGTTACGATGGTAAAAGTGTGCACTAGAGACGCCACTGAAATATTCATTTTTAAGGGTCGAAATCTTTTCTGTGTACTCTACTAGTCATAAAACGTTAGAATCTCATCTGGCTCCGGCTACATTAAACAAGTAGTTTAATTTATATAAATTATTTATTATTTTACTACTTACCACTACTAATAGCGGCTCGAAGCAATGGCAACTTGCTGGTCCTGACGCTCGCTGTAAGCATCATTAGCCGTGTGGCTCAATTTTGGTTCACATTCAAACATTATTTAATATTTTTTTTAAATATATTTTTTGAATAAGACTGTATAGAATATTTAGGTTCATTCCAAATGGGTATATCACAAAGTTGAAGAATGATTTAAATGAAAGAATCATAATATATAACCCTAACGAACCCATTAACCCAAACGCCTTACCCCGCAATAGTGACCTTTCCCGTTTCAAAATGGCTAAACCTAACCGCACCTCCTAATCCTAAAACCACCCAAACCCTAAAACTACCTCCTAACACGAACCCCACCCCTAACCCAAAGGCTACAACTACTTACTAACCCTACCTAACCCAAAGACTACAACTACTTACTAACCCTACCTAACCCAAAGACTACAACTACTTACTAACCCTACCTCCTAAAACTACCTACTAAACCCCAATATCCCTATTAACCCTACAACTACCTACTAACCCTAAACAATTTCCACCAGCTCCCCAAACCTTCGCATAGTTGACACTCAGCAGTTGACGCACATCTTTTCACACCATTTTAAAAACTTTTTACTTAATTGTTTTTTGTCGTCTGATTCTTTGATTTTAATTTAATTTAAAAAAAACCCCCAAAACCCAGCTAATGATGTTTACAACGAGCGTCAGAATCAGTAAGTTACCATTGCTTCAAGCCGCCATTAGTAGTCGGAAGTAGTAATACATTAAATAATTTATATCAATTAAACTGCTTGTTTGCAGCCGGAGCCAGATCAGATTCTATCGGTAGTAGAGCACACAAAGATGTTTACCCTTAAAATGCGTATTTCAGTGGCGTCTCTAAAGTACAATATTACCGAATTAATAATCCCCAGCAAGTTGCTTGCGTCACCCAAACAAAATCTAAAGTCCATTCTCCCCTGATTCGACATTGCTCAAGAAACGACAGGAATGGTGCGAAAACAAAAGACAATCAGAGATTCTTTGAAAAATGTAGAAATAACGAACAAAACAACTACAATCACAACTAGAAAGCACCCAGAGAGCGCATTCCTCTGCCAACATCATACACAAACTAAAAACTGAATGAAAATCAGTTCATACACAGCTACGATGAAGGGGACGTAACTGTTTCGATTTCCCATATTTCAGACTTCTGTTTAGCTTTTCAATTGTTTGCTACTATTTACCTTCATCTTAATTGTTGTTGCTTTTTATCGCAACTAAACTCAGGCTGGGGAAATCATGACCTTTCCCGTCTCCATATTTACAGAGAACGATTCCCTGCATTTTGTGGATCCAAATGATCCAACAATCCCCACAAACCAAGTGGAAGGTTCTTGGACCCATGCGAAGGCAACATTTCGTAGCATGCTCGCTCGGTACCTCGGGCCAATTATTTATATCTTACAAGAGTTTATGCGTGAAGAAAACCAGTTTGGAAATATTCTGTACTGGATTTCACATTTTTAACCTAATCCTAAAAATCGCAAACACTACCTCCCAACCCTAACAGTAAACCTATCTACTAACCCTAACTTATCCTTTGTTCAATTTTATTTGTCAAGCTTTTGCTTGAATAAAAATAGTGAGGAAAAAAAACAAACCCAAAACAGTCTCTTGAACGACATGAAATTGCCTGATCAGTAGACCAGTTTAAAAAACTAAAAATGCCGTTCTGAGGAATCTTCGCGTCTCTTTTGTTGACTTTAAATTCGCCAGCAGCAGCGGCGGATTTCGGTAGTTTCCGGTGTCAGCAATAGCTGAAGCAGCGGCCATATGGAGACGGGAAAGGTAATGATAGCCCAGCCGGGCTTTCCCTTCAGCAGTGAATAAATAAATTAAAAGCACAGTCTCTTATAAAATATTCTATTCTTGATTTTAACTCATGAAGTATACTAAGTGACATCTAATGACCATCCTGGTGCAGTAACTTGACTGTGTCAATTTGCCTACTCAAAATCCCATATAATGTTCCTTCAAGTAGAAATGGATCTGGAATAAAAAAAATTTTTTTAAAGTTCCAGGTGAGAATCGAACTCACGACCCTCTATACTGGAAGGTGGCTCGCTTAACGCGCGACCGTTCTTACTACTGGAACTCAGTGGCAAGCGAGAGTCTCAATCAATTCATCTAATAAAATAAAATACATTGGAATAGTGTTTACCTCTTCCTAATATGAGAACATATCTCTTAACCGAAAACAAATCCCTGGACCCCCCTCCAAATGTAATCAATACTTTTTTAGCCCATGGCATACCCTTGCACAAAATGTCATTGAGAACCTTTGGAGATACTGTATGGAAAAACATGAGTAACACATAAATATAAGAAAACAATTAAAAATAATATGGACGAATTGGGCGCCTTACCTTTATTTTCAGCCATGAACGTGGTATAGATCCAAATATATATGTTAACAAAGAAGCTGTGCATTCGCAACATTTTAAACCTTTTTGAGTTGCATCGGCCATTATGACTACTAAAGCTTCTATGAGAAATAAAATTTGCTGAAACGAGTTTCGACCAATCAAGAATAATTTTATAAAAATTTGCTCCGGCCTACAGATCTTGCCGGATGTTTTGTTTATGTGCCAGATTTGACACAAGGGTGGTTTAGTACGTGCGGGGCAGTTCTAAAAAAAAAATCTCGACATTGTTACAGGACAAATCCTGGGAATCTTGAGCTCGCTGGACAAGGGTCACGCTACGAATCCCGAGCAGTGTTTTTCAGAACTTTCCGACAACAGAACGAATCCTGCGCCAGGACGTGTTTACAACGCCATAAAAGCTTGCTGGACGTTTTAGGAATCACAATGCTGAAAATGGTCTAAACAACCGTAACATATACATCCACCAAAAGGCACCCATCAATCCAATACACAATCCGGACTTACGTTTATAAGAATTTTGAGATTTTATGCTTTTTGAAATGTTGAAGTTTTAGAATTTTAAGTAGATTTTAAAATAAAGAAAAACGGGAGGCTCTCTACATGACCCCCCCCC
>VCCN01007126.1:267232-283760 GCA_006491835.1 Architeuthis dux | reverse complement strand
TAGAATTATTCTCTATGATGGAAAAAGAAAGACATTCCATGTGTAAGAAAAAGATTCACTAATGTATTAACATTAGTGAATCTTTCACTTTTAGTAGGATTCTCTATGATGTAAAATGAAACGATAAATGAAACGATATTTCATGTGTAAGAACCTAATACATTAGTAAATCTTTCACTTTTAGCATTGTTCTCTATGATGTAAAAAGAATGCCATTTCATGTGTAACAACCTGAAAGATACCTCTCTTTATTATATATTTCCTATGACTAAGTAACATTTGCAAAAGTGTATCTAGTCTTTCAATAACACTACAGAATAGATTTCTCTCAAGTTGTTTCGGTATCCATATTTCCAGACCTAATGCTATTGAACCAATGCTGAACAGTTCACACTGTAGTAGTGTTCACTTTAAATGCTTTGTTTACATTATCAACAGCTTGAGCATCATTATGGCCTAATTGGAATTTGTCCTTGAAAATTAGTCTAAGATCTAAGATCAATTAATTGGGGCCCACTCCCAGATTTGGAATCTGAGTTGTCACTCTTCTAGACTGGTTGCCAACCATGGATAGAGATCCCAATCTGCCTGCTATTTACCAATAGTTGGGGGGTGGAAGAAGAGATGGATTCATGTCTTTCTCAAGGGCATTAGTGTGAACTGAATGCAAATTCAGCCGGAGTTTGGAACCGGCTCTGTGTGTTGCTAACTGTTAGGCTACCTGTACCCACAGCAGTAGGGCACTCACTGAGGATCAAACTCATAATGGGTCTGATAGACAAGCTCCCTAAGCATAATGCTATGGAAGGCACCCACAAATGTCCCGTAGTGAATTAAGAGAGAAAAAATACCAAGTAGATACCATCTTTATTATATTTCTCCTAAGACTAAATAACATTTGCAAAACGTTTCCATTCATTCAATATCTCTACAGAAATGATTTCTCTAAAGTTGTTTCGGATTTCATATTTACATATTTACAGACCTAAACCTATTGAACCAATGCTGAACAGTTGGCAGTGTAGTAGTGTTGGATATTTAGGCAGCCATGGGCGAAGGTCACAGATTTGACTCCCACAAGTGTTGAAAGTTATAAACAGGATATCGACGAAAACGCCAAACTGCAAGGTGTCAGGGAGCGGAAGACATATCCGGTGTTCAAAAGACATAAACAGGATATCAACTGAACTTGCAGGTGGTGGCAAGAAAATCAACACGGGCATTCAAACCCGATAAAAGTGACAGCCCCTCGAAAAAGCAGAGAGACACAGCACCATCGGAAGCCAGGGAGAGGCAGAGAGCAGCTTGGCCTGGGAGCACGGGGCCAGTCTCCCTGTTGGGAACAGTCCGTCGGCTCTCATTATCTCTCTCCCACTCTTCATTCTCCACCACGGCACAATGTATTTGATGGAATAAAAATATATCCTCATATTTTTATAAACCAAGTTTCGAGTCTTCCTTTTTCTCCAAGTTCAGGATTTTCCTCCCGCAGACCAAGAGGGATAGACAACAGTATTGTTTACTCTAAATGCTTTGCTTACATTATCAGCAGCTTGAGCATCATTATGTTCTAATTTGAAATCGTACTTGAAAATTAGTCTAAGATCTTTGGTAGACATCATTGCTGTTAAGGACTAAAAACAACCTCCAATAATAACAAATTATATCTCTATTTACATTGAATCTGGAAAAAATGCAATTACATTAGTAAATCTTTCACTTTTAGCATTATTGATATCCATGATGTAAAAAGCAATCTGGTAACCATTACTAGATAGGTTTCTAGACAATATTACTAACACTAACCTATGTATTCGTTTCAGCTAATCTGTGTTCACCTTATATTTATTTCAACTATTCAATGTGAGATGAACGTGTCATCTGAATAAATTGTATGGAAACCTATTTCGATTTCAATTTTACTAATACTAACCTATGTATTAGTTTCAGCTAACCTGGGCTCACCTTATATTTGTTTCAGTTGTCTTCATTGTGAGATGAACATGTCATCTGAATAAATGGTATGGAAACCTATCTATGAACACAGCTTTATTTTTAGTCCAAGAACATGGTATAGATCCAAATATATAAGTTAAAAGATCCTACCTGTCAAAGGACATCCTCCATACCAGGAATGCCAAAGATAGACTCCTACAATTCCCTAGACAGCAACATACCAATTCATAGCTGCCCATTCCCTGAGAATGTGAGTACTCGACAACTGATGTCACAGATGCTGGCAAACATTCAAATTAGAGACAAGCATATATTTGTTATTAATTTGGCCCTTTTCAAGGTTGACAAAGGAAGTAAGAACTTTTAGCTGGTGTTGTCTGGGCAGGGAGGATAGTTATGGGAGAGTGCTGCAAATGCATTTCTCTGGTATACACATACCACACAGTACACTCCAGCAACTGCAGCCAAGATCGAGATAGTCCTCCGCCATACCATTTATTCAGATAACATGTTTATCTCACATTCAGGGAATGGGCAGCTATGAATTGGCTTGTTGCTGTGTAGGGAATTGTAGGAGTCTCTTTTACTTTGGCGTTCCCGGTAGGGAAGATATCCATTGACAGATAGGATCTTTTGCTGTATCGCATGCCAATGAAGGATGTTGTCACTCCGTTGTGTCAATCAACCATATGCTGCTGTGTTCATAGATAGGTTCCCATAGGTTGGTTTGGTCATAGTTTCTGATGCCTTCCTCAATTTCACTGACTATTAGAGACTGATTCTTAGAACAATTGATTCAGCCCAAGGGAAAGTGGTGTCAGACAGACTTAGACAAGGATCAGTTTATGCATTGTAACAGACATTTTGCAGATTACATTACAGAAAGGAACCATGTGTGTTACAAAGACATTGTGTGTTACATTGTGTTAGTAGCAGAGGAAAGAAAGGAACCATGTGTATTAAAAGACATTTTGGGTTACAAAAATATTGTGTTACATTGTGTTGGTAACAGAGGAAAGAAAGGAACCATGTACATTAAAAGACATTTTATGTTACAAAGATATTGTGTGTTACATTGTGTTGGTAACAAAGGAAAGAAAGGAACCATGTGCATTAGAAGACATTTTGTGTTACAAAGATATTGTGTGTTACATTGTGTTGGTAACAGAGGAAAGAAAGGAATCACATGTGTTAAAAGATATTGTGTGTTACATTGTGTTGGTAATGTTGTCTAGTTATACCATTCAGCACCTTCATATAAATATATATATGGGACAGAACATAAGGTGGAGTCATGCCTTTCCCAAGAGCATTATAATGAAGATAGAAGGCCTGCTTCTGTCTTGCTAGACGATGGAACAACACTGAAGTGAACTCTTCAGGGCACAAGCCTGTGTGAAACATATGGAGATCCTGGGATGCCCCATCAACAGAATCCTTTCTCTCAACATCACTAATGTAGTCCAAAGGAAAGCTGTTGGAAGGAAATTAAAATTGGGATGCAACTGCTTTAACCCATAAGATCCTGGGTAGGCAAATTGACACAGTCATGTGACTGCACCAGGATGTTCAGTAGATGTCACTTAGTACACATGAGTTAAAATCAAGGATAAAATATATTATATAAGAGACTCAACTGTCCAGATCAATTAAATTGTATGTAACACTGGTATCAGTGGGTTCTTATGGGTTAATAGGGCTCCACTCATTGGTTTGGAATAAGAGTTATCCATCTCCTAGACAGGTTACCAACCATGGCTAGAGAGCCCAGTGTGCTCTGCCATTTTACCCATGAGGGAAGAAGAGATGGATTTTACCTGAAGCATTAGTGTAAAGTGATCGCAAACTGTCTTCACCTGAGTTTGAACTCAGTTCGCCGATTTCATTCTCAGTGATGTTAACTGTTAGGTCACCCACACCTTAAAATGAAGTTAACAGATGCATAATAATAAGTCATTCAAATGTGTTATGCCAGATCCACAAAATTGCCTAATTAGTGAATAAAACTATTTTTTGTAAAAAAAACAAAGTAATTATGTAGTTTTACCTACTTTTACAACAAATAAATAAATACATAGTTTTAATTTGATCAAAAGTTTATTTAATCAAATCAAGGATAAAAACTATTTTTTTACAATCACAATGTATGTAAAAAGGTAAAGCATCTCTTAAGAGACAACTCCCAATTGAGTATGGAGGCCGGTGATGAAGTCCTGGTGGAAATAAAGGTAAAGCGTACCATCTCTTAAGGGACAACGACGAAGACCCGGTTTCTGTTGCAAGAGTCAGCTTAGTGATCCTTGCAAGTTTCAAGTCTGGTCGAGACCAGGACTTTATTCTTCCAAGTTTTCATGACCACCACTTTGGCAGGATATAAGTCCACTGAAGGGATACCTCCACCCTAATCACACAGCTTAGAGCAGGGTTTCCCAACCTAGGCGATATCGCCCACCGGTGAATGATTTCAACTGTTGGGTGGACGATGACAACTGAACAGAAAATGGTGGGCGATTGGAAATTTTGGTGGGCGATATAGGATTTTGAGTATTAAGAACGTTTTTCAACATATGCTACCCGAAAAAAAACATTCAAAGGAGATATGCAAAGAACCTGTATAAAAAGATCAGCGTTATTTGTTACCTCCCTTTGGTATTTTTTACTACATCATAAAAAGTCAGTTTACGAACCAGTAACAAACTTTTACCAAACATATATATATATATATAAGTTTATGTAATCAAAGTTTTTTCCTACAAAAAATAAGTTTCAATGCTGTAGAGTTTGGTCATAAATAATACCTGATAATATGTTTTGATTGTGTAATGTTCCACTAGAAATAATAAAATCCTGCTATGATTTAGCAGACAATTAACTTTCTATAAAATAGTGGTAGGGGTGTACTTATTTATGGGCGATACTGTAGATAGGCTGAGGTAGATAGAAAGAGAGAGCAGAGGAGGAAAAGAGAGAGCAGAGGAGGAAAAGAGAGAGCAGAGGTGGAAAAGAGAGAGCAGAGGAGGAAAAGAGAGAGGAGAAAGGGAAAGAGAGAGGAGAAAGGGAAAGAGATGGGAGAAAGGGAAAGAGAGAGCAGAAAGGGAAAGAGAGAGCAGAAAGGGAAAGAGAGAGGAGAAAGGGAGTGAAATAAATAGAGGGAGTGAAATAAAGAGAGAGAACGAGATTAAACTACTATAAAAAGATCCCAACTTTTGAAGAAAGACATTTTTGTATTTTTTTTCAGCTATAAAAATATAAATGAAAGCAGAATTTGATTCTCTCCGCTGTGGTCTTCTGCCCAGTCCTTAAATCACGAATGGACATCTTCATCTTTTTTTCTCCTCTTGCGGTGTAGGTCTTGTTCCTACTTTTAATTACTGTTTATGTCTATCAATATTTGTTTGATCTCATATCTAAGGTTAAATTCATGACTTTTGACAGCAACATAGACAGTTCATGAATAAGTCATGAATAGCAAACTAATTGGTGAGAAAATGTTTTTTTTTTCAAAACTGTAAGGTTTTTATGATTCCCAAAAGATCAATTGATAATCTGGAAATTATTCATAGTTGCTTCTCGTAGAAATGATATTTATCTATCTATCTATCAGGGAAAAATTAACCTAACTAGAACAAGGAGGACTTAGTTCTCTTTAAATTACTCCCCTTCAAATCTCACACATAACTAATTTTTTGTTTTGTGATTCTCTTGTGGTTTTAGGTTTTATTTGTTTATATCAATATTTGTTTAATCACATACCACAGGGTAACTTTCGAAAAATCACGACTTTTTACCGCATCAACATAGACAATTAATTCAAAGTCATGAAATAAAACAAAGAGGTAGAGGTAAAGAAAAGTTCTTTTTTTTAAGATGTAATGAATGTTTTATGATACCCTGAAGATCAATTGATAATCTGAAACTTATTCATGATCATTTCTTGGAGAATCTCTGTTTGAGAAGTGTATATCATAACATAGCATAGCATAACAAAATGTACAAAAAGGAAAAAAAAAAAACCCAAAAAACAAGCGTGTAAGCGACATCTGATTTAAAGAAATGTATGGTAGACAATGCGGAACACAGATTTGAGTTGAAAAAATACACAAGATTAAAATGCATGACAGCTGCGCCTTAAACGACCACTCCCAGCATTTAATTAAATCTCACGAATGCAGGGTTCAATTCCACCTCATTTTACTTTGCCTTTTTTCTTGACTCGGCGACAAAGTTCAGCCGTTCTCCTGTAGTAAAATTTCTATATTCCCCCCCCACACACATCCGTTTGTGTACCCTACCACCTTCTCTCTTCAGTCTTTTTATTGATTCTTTTAACATTAAATTTTTATTTTTAAAGAGTGTCAGAGACGGACATGTAACTTATTAGGTATGAACAAAATAAACAAAATTGAAAAAAAATTTCAAGCGTGTAAGCGACATCTGATTTAAAAAAAAAAAATATATGTTAGACAATGCAGTACACATATATTTGAGTGGAAAAAATAAACAAGATTAAAATGCACAACAGCTGCGCCGTGCAAAGAAAGGCATGTTATCACTTGCAGCTCCCATAATTTGAAATAGTCAATTTGCATAAAGAAAAAACAGAATAAAATATATTAAAAATACAGGTCGTAAATATTTTTTCATCATTTCACTATATTTAATTATACATCCTTTTTATAATATTTTTATATGAAAGTTTCAGTCAAACCAAGACAGAAAGAATAAAAAATATGTATTTCAAAATGTATAAGATAACGGAATAAATCAACAAAAATCATAACATAGGTATGAACAAAATGAAGTAAACAAAAATCATAACATAGCTATGAACAAATTGAAGTACACAAAAGTCATAACATAGCTATGAACAAATTGAAGTACACAAAAGTCATAACATAGGTATGAACAAAATGAAGTACACAAAAGTCATAACATAGGTATGAACAAAATGTACAAAAATGAAATAAATGACATCTGATTTAAAAAAATGTATGGTAGACAATGCAGTACACATATTTGAGTGGAAAAAATACACAAGATCAAAATGCACGACAGCTGCGCCGTGCAAAAAAAAAGGCATGTTATCACCTGCAGCTCCCATAATTTGAAATAGCAGTCAATTTACATTAACAGAATAAAATATATTAAAAATACAGGCGATAAACATTTTTTCATCATTTCACTATATTTAATTATTCATCCTTGTTATAATATTTTTATATAAGTTTCAGTCGAACCAAGACTTAGAAAGTGTTAAGTAAGTATCATGAGTTATTCCCCTTGGGCGGAGGAGTTCTTGTGTGCTTCCACTGGGGTCTCCGTTTTACATTCTGGTCAATGAGCAGCCATATATTGCATTGTGCTATTAGTAGAAGAGAGAGCTCGGAAGGTCACACATGTGGTTGACCGCGGTCATTGTGAATAAAGGATCTCTGTAAGTATATCTTCCATTTGCATTTCTAATCTGTTAATAACTGTCATTAAACCAAGCTTACAGAAAGAATAAAAAATATGCATTTCAAAATTTATAAGATATCAGAATAAATCAATAAAAAGATGAAAAATATTTTTTTTAAATGATATTGAGTGAAAAAATTGTTTTTTCACAGATCAAAAGCCTGAATGATAATTAATCGAATAAAACTAAAAAATTCTGAAAAGAAATTATTTTACTTAATTTTCCTGTTTTTTAATCCCAAAGTAAGTGTTCCATTCCAGCAGTTCCTGGATATTATTCTAAAAAAGGTAAACATAATTAGTATCTCCAGGGATCTATCTGTAAAATGAATAAAAATCAATGAGAGCATCATGATATAAAATAGATAAATCATATGAAAAAAATTGTTCTTCTCCGAAATTTGGAATGGAAAATTATTTTTTTTAAAATTTGCCCTTTAATAAATAAGTATCAAAAATGTTATTAAAATCGAATAATATGTTGATTTTTGCTAGATTTTTAAAAATCACGTGTTGATTTTACGCTGAAATTTAGTCCATTTAGTTCATACGTATAAAATGTGTACAAATAAATAAAATGTACCTGGTAAATGTTTCTCTGTACTGATAAACTTGCAATTTTTAATTACGTTTCATACATTTTTATCATAATGTTAACAGCAAGACTATTTAGTACCACAGATTTTAGATAGGTTTTCATACCATTTTTTCTGTTATTCTATATTTTGTTGATAAAAATCTCTTAAACCATTTGTAAAAATGCATTTTAAAATGTTAATTAAAGTTTTGCAATAATAAATAGAAATAGGTCTGGTTAGTCACTCAATAGAAACCATCACGTGATCAATGTCTTTTGGCAGCATGCTGTGTATGGGGTGATCAATTAAAAATAGGAAAAAGGGGTGATGAAAGAATAAGTTACTTCTCTCGCTCTGTTGGGTTGTGATAACTAAAAACGTCCAAATTTTCAAAAAACATGTGTGAATACTGCCACCAACAAACTAAGGGATCAATTTAGCATAAACTTACATTGTAAATTGAACCCCCCCACTAAAAACCTATTATGGGGGAATTTTCAAAATGTTTTTTCTAGACATAATAGAGAGTAAAGGTTTAAATTTTCAGCCCTCGAACTTCATTGGTGCGGCCTGTATATGCGATACATACATACATGGCCAGCCAACCAGACCCACTTGAAAACTGAAGAAACCAATGCTGACAGTTTTGATTAATGGTTTTTAATAGTACAGATAAATTTAGATAATCTAGGATAGAAAATAAATTAATAGGGAAATTTGGGAAGTTATCAGATGAGATATATAGAAGAATTTAGGGGAAATTAATAAATAAATAAAATGTGTCTGGTAAACGTTTCTCTGTACTGATAAGCTTGGAATTTATTTTATTAAGTTTCATACATTTTTATCAGTTGAATTAATGTGTATTTTAATATTGAAATACTGCACATATTTCCAATGTAAATTGTAAAGGATATATTCATAGTCATTGACAGGGATTTGGGATTCTCACCCCTCAAGTCTCTAGTCACGGTGACATGGGATCTCAACACCTCTCACGTTTGCGTGCAGGACCCCACATTAAAAAGACTTCATGCCATAATTTGCCGCCGTTGGGAGGCGAATAAATAAATTCTCTCCCAACGAAACATAGTATTATTTTCCCATTTTCAATTTTAAACGTTATTATGATTGTATTTTAAAAGAATTTCCAATTGAAAAAAAACAAACAAAAATTGTTATGAATTTTATTTAATGCCAGTCTGTGTTATGCCTGAGTGTATATCTATACATTCGACTTCCTGTGTATTACCGTCATTTAATCTGAAAATAAAAAAATGTTAAATCTTTTGCAAAAAATAGAAAAAAACTTAGGAAAAAAAAAAAATCTTAATTTATGTACAAAAGTTGTTTTTTTTTAATTGTATATTTAAATTGATTGATATTATTTATTTATTTTTTTTCAATTGCCAAAATTAAACCATGTTATGTGATTTAATTTTTACTTTTAAAACTTATCTGTTTGAACTTATGAATGAATACCTTAATCTTTCTGCCCTTCTAAAAGTCGAAAAAAAAATGTTTTCGCAAGTAATGCTTTGTGCATTTAATCCCTAAGACTCTGGAAAACACAGGGAATTTGTCAGTTTTGAAAAAAGTTCAGTTTTAAAGTTTTTAGGAAGGAGGGTTCTGTTTACAGTGTAACTATAATGTGAAAGTGGGCACATATTTTCCGCCATATTTACGGAGATATGGACGGAGGTATGGCAATGAGTTATCTCATTGTAAAACTGGAATAGTTTACCATCTTATGGAAAACAAATAGTACAAGTGTAAATAATTTTAAGAATAACTTGGATAAATTTAGATCTATGATAGAAAATAAATTGATAGGGAAATTTTGGGAGTTATCAGATGAGATATATAGAAGAATTTAGGAAAAAAATATAAATAAATAAATAAATAAATGGTGTCTGGTAAATGTTTCTCTGTACTGATAAGCTTGGAATTTTTCAAATTAAATTTCATACATTTTTATCACTTGAATTAATGTGTATTTTAATGTTAAATATGTATTTTTAATGTAAATTGTGTATTGAGATGCCCATAGAGGCATTTTTATTTAATAACAAATTTTAAAATTGTAATTAATGTTTTGCAATAATGAACAGAAATAAAACCACATTTTAAATTATAAATTATTTTCATTCTTGAATATCTGAAAATTGACAAAATCAAATATGAGTGTCTTTTTCATTAATTAAATATCTGTTTTTATTAATTGAATGTTAGTTGGGAATTAAATTTTCTCAGTCTCTAATTTAAAGTTCTGTGATTTGATTTCAAACCATGGAATTTTACAGTTTAACGAGTCGGTTTATAAACTGCAAAATTATGGTTCAAACAGCAGTTTAAAACTGCATTGAAAAAAAATCTGGTAGATTAAAAAACTAATAGCTGAAGATTAAAAAAGTGCCGGATCATCGGAGTTGTCAGCCCACAAAGTGGCCGGATTAGAGAAGTAGAATTTGTATAGAAAAATTTATAAGGATTAGAAATCGTCAACCAAAACTATCACCAAAAACAGTCAACAGATTTCTTCAGTTTTTAACCTGGTCTGGCTATGTATGCATGTATATATTAGTAATTTACCGGAATATCAATCTGGTTGGATATCTGGTGCCAGATATACAAAAAAAAAAAAAAAAAAAAAAAGGATATCCAAATCTGTCGGATTTCAAAATTAAAAATTAAAATCCACATCTGTTAAAAAATATTGGGTGGCTAAAATTTGAAACTGGTTGCAGTGATAATCTTTTGTAAATCCGGCTGGATATCCAACTGGATTGATATTCTGGTACATCACTAGTATGTATGTATGTATGTATCATGCATACAAGGCTGCACCAATGGAGCTAGAGGGCTGAACATTTAACATTTATTCCTTATTATGTCTAGAAAAAATGGTTGTGTTTTTTGAAAATTCCCTCTCTAAATAGGTTTTTAGTGGGGGTTCGATTTGCGATTTGTGTTTATGCTAAATTGGTTTGTGTCTGGCAGCATTCATGCTTGTTTTTGAAAATTAATTCTTTTTAGTGGCCACTGCCCAACAAAGGGTGAGAGAAGTAACTTATTCATTGATCACCCCTTTTTTCCAATTGATCACCCCAACACGACATACTATAATGACTAACCAAACCTGTTTGTTTTTTCTGTTAAAATTAATAAATCATTTCCTATTAAGATGTTGAAAATGACCCAAACAGCCATAACATATACATCAGAAGATGGATACTACATGTTGAAAAGAAAAATGTTAATTTTGAAGTTTTAGAATTTGAATATTTATAACATCTAAAACACTGAAACTGAAAATATTTATCAATATTTTGCATTTTTATTTTGTATCAATGTTAAAATATAGAAGAGAAAAACTTTAAAATTTCATTTTGAAATCTGAGCTTTTTGGTTGTGCAGGAATGCGGATGTATAAGGGCAGAGAGGCTCTCCACTCTTATAAGTTTGGTGCAACACAATCTTCCCACCCCGCAATTTGGCTTTGTGCCAGACTAAGCTAAACTTATTAAATATTCATACATACTTCTGCGTCCAGATTTCTGCACAACCAAAAAGCTCAAATTGCAAATGCTGATTTCAAGATTGGTGCAACTCAATCTTCCTAAGTTAAACTAAACTTATTCAATATTTGTACACATGTCTGCACAACCTAAAACCTTGGATCTCAAAGGCTGATTTTCAAGGCAGGAAGGCCCTCCCTACTTATAAGATTGGTACAACACAATCTTACTAGCTCTTGTTTGGCTCTGTGCTTGACTAAGTTAAACTTAGTCCATAAACACTTCTACATACACATTGGTGCCCACATCAAAATGAATCTTTTTCAAGGCAGACAGGAACCCCTCCCAACACCTGGCTTTTCTGCGGCAAAGGTGAAGATACTAATCTGAATAACACCAGGAATTAAGTTAATCATTAATCTCAGAATTTTAAAAGATATTCTCCTGTCTTTTATTGGAAATTCAAAATACTAGCATTCAAAGGGAAATTATGAATCACTGACACCCATATATGCTGTGTTGGGGGTGATCAATTAAAAAGTTGGAAAAAAGGGGTGATCAATAAGATACTTCTTTCACCTTTTGTTGGGCTGTGATCACTAAAAGAGGTCTGAATTTTATAAAAACAACCAAAAAATAATTTTCCCTACTCATTGAGGGGAGTGTGTGTGCAAAACTTCAAGTTTCTACTATGGGCAAAGTCTGGATATATAGATAGATACATATAAATGTCAGAACACATGAATAAACTAAACCCAGCAATAAACCAGTGTTGTGGGTAGCAGTGATTAATAGATTTTATTTGTAGTTTGTTAATACTTAATTAAAACGCCAAGTGTATGTCTATATTTTTAAACTGTAGCATTTGTCAAGGGAGATAACTATTAAATGCTAATTATATAGTAGTCTCCCATATTCATTTTTTGCAAAGGCGTTCAATATTACAACTCATAACGTGGATCCCCAGAGATCATATGCAAAACTGTGGCTGGCAAAAAATAAGATGGTGTAACGAACTAGACAAGTTCAGAAGATATTGGCGCTGTGACACCCATGATAGAGAGGTCTGGCGAATCTTGGGGAAGGTCCATGTCCAACGACAGACGTTAAAAGAAATGCAGAACATTTTTTAGAAAAAGTATACAAATTGTATCTACAAGCACACATCATAACAATCCTATTTACACAATATCTAGGACCTTAAACCTTTTAGTGTGAAAAAAAAAAAGTATACAATTTGTATCTATAAGCACACATCATAACAATCATATTTACACAATGTCTAGGGCCTTAAACCTTTTAGTGTGAAAAAAGGTATGCAATTTGTATCTACAAGCACACATCATAATCCTATTTACATAATATCTTGGACCTTAAACCTTTTAGTGTGAAGAAAAAAAAGTATACAAATTGTATATACAAGCACACATCATAATCATATCAACACAATGTCTAGTGCCTTAAACCTTTGCTGTGTTGTAATAAACATCATAATTCTTCTTAAAATCATTTACATCTGTTGATAGCACTACATATTCTGGTAATCTATTCCAAAGACCCACCACTATTGCCTAAAAATAATTTTCTGATATTCAATCTACTTCTACCGTATAAGTGTGGCCTATCAGTCCCTTGTACCCACTTCTAATAGAAAATAAATTTACTACTTCTAAGCCATACGTTAGCTTAAACATTTCTATTAAGTCTCCCCGATCTCTCCTATTTTCTAACAATGTTAACCCTAACACTTTTAGCCAATCCTCATAACTCATACGTTTTAATTCCGGTACTAACTTAGTTGCTCGTCTCTGGACTTAATATTTTTTAATATTTTCAAGTACATTGCAATTGCAAAATTATTTAAATAATTCCGTCATTTGACGACATGGGTAAATTAGTTCCTTTGTATAAAAGCGGTAATTGTAATTAATAGTTATACAATTAAAAACAAAATCCCAAAACTTCGAACTTGTATGTGAATTTTTTTGTAATTCAAGGGAAATAATAAAAACAAAAAAGTTTGAATATTTATCTTACAGTACATTACAAGTGAAAAGTGAAATCATAAATCTTTTTATTAATTATAAAGTCAAATACACTTGAGACTTGATTTAATTTTGTGTTAAAAATACCCAAATTAAGAAGTGAAAGTTTTACATAAATATCTTGAAAAAGCAATAATTGATTTTATTATATTTAAAAAACGATAGTTAAATTTTTTTAACGACTGTTTTAAAACTTTATCTGTTAATAATTGCATAAACAAATAATAAATTTTAATTTATGAGGATTTTTACGAGTTTTAAAACGTTTTTTCAAAATGTATTTTACAAGAAATAATTGCCTAAAATCAGACAAATCTTTGCTGTTACCGAAAAAAATGTGACTTATTTTAATGATTTTAAATTTACTGTTTTTCTTTTTTTTTTAGTTAGGAGTGAAATAAACTATATTATACAATCCTATGTGAATCTATTATACAAATCTAAGTAAGAAATAAAAGATACAAAATATACTAAATAAGAATGCAAAATTATATTTTTAAAAAAAGATCAATTTTAATTTATAATTTAATTTCTCGGAGTAAAGTATGTGAAACTAAACCGTAAAACCTTTTGTTTATTCGTAAATTTAGGGTGAAATAAAAGTTGATTCTTTTTCCTTAGACCCTAAATGATGTGATGCCAAATTTCCAGATTTTCCCAATCGTTATTTAAATCGAAATAAATCGATCCTTTATTTGGAAGGAACGAAATTGATCCCTTTGAAAAATGCCTGCGAGTGATTGAAAGGCAAGACAAACAGAATTACCTCCCTTTAATCTACCCAAGAAATTTTGCTGAGGGTTCGAAATCCGTCGGGTGAAAGTGGGATTTTAAAAGAAGGATAAACGAATACCAGGGCCGGTCCAAGGTACCGGCAGCATGGGGAAGTCGCCCAGGGGGCCAAGTGTCATGTGTCCGAGACAGTAGGACTTTCCAAATACAAATAAAAAATGAGAAAATGAATAAATTAAACAGAATAAAAAGTAAAATAAGAAAACTCCTTGATGTGAATTTTTCGGGAATATCTGACAGTTAAACACTTTCTTTTGAAGAAATTAAGAGAAATAATTGGCAAAAGGAAATTCTTATGACCAACGACAAGTTCACTTAACTAACGCACTATAATTTAACTTATTGATATCTAGTATCAATCACTATAGTACACACACACACACACACATATATATACATATATATATATATAAATGAGAAATGATATTTTATTGGGTCATAAACTGTACAGTCGGTTTCACTAATTGTGAAACCGACTGTACAGGTTGTTATGAACCAATAAAATATTATTTCTCCAATATTCGCTCTAACGTAATGGGTCTTCGTCTGAAAATAGAGGTCTACTAATATATCTATGCACAACTGTATTTAAAGAAATAATATGTTGAAAGTACATAGTGCTCAATATTTTAGTGAATAAATCAATGAAACAGAACATATACACATTTTATATTTGTTATGGGATTCGCTACAGATTGACAGTCAGTTTCATTGCCACGTGCAATTCATCAGGCGAATGGGTTAGGGTTATGATTTGTTTTTTAAAAATGTTAACCCATTCGCCTGATGAATTGCATGTGACAACGAAACGGACTGTCAATCTGTAGCGAATCCCATAACAAATATAACATTTTATATATTGCTATATATTGATTTTTCTCAATGTAAAACAAAGATAAATAAATAAGATATATCTTAAAGCAGGGGTTCCCAAGCTGGCCCAGGGGGTGAATTTGCTAATTCTGGATTTGTGCATATTTTTTTGAAATTTAAAAAAAATAAGTGAAAATAAATAAATGAAGTAACTGTTATTTGAACTTAAAATATTAATGTTAAAAACAGTATTTTAAAATGTCTCCATAGTCGATTGATTTATTATTTTAGAAGTGTAAACTCAAATTACTGAACACAACAAGGGGGGAGGGGATAAATTTACATTCGAAAGGGTTGCACAGTTCAGCTTGCCCGGGGCGCCAAGAACCCCAGGGCTGCCCCTTGAGGAATGCTACTACTACTGCTACTGCTAATAATATAATCTGTCCTAAAACATTCTAGAGGTTTCTGTATCTAACCAGATTGAATCTAGGCACACAGGGGATAGTAGTGCCAATAGTGGTCGGAACACTGGAACCGTCCCCAAAAAACTAGCAAAAAGGTTGGAGGAACTAAAAATCCGGGGTAAGAGCTGAGACGACTGTACTACTGAAATCGGCTAGAATACTGCGGAAAGTCCTGGAGTGACTTGTTATCACTTGATCACCAGTGAAAGCCACAAGCAAAATTGAAAGAGTGCTTCCTCGTGGATTAATGTTTAGCGAGCTTGTCTAGTGGACGATTACTATTGTGTGGAGAGTTCGATCCCCACTGAGTGTCCCATACTAGTGGCCTTGGATCACATTAAGTTTAGTAAATAATTGGTTACCTCACCGTGGAGTAATTGTTAGCGAGTCGGTCTACTAGGCCATTTCTACTGTGTAGTGAGTTCCATCCTCATCGGTGCCCCATATTTTTGGCCTTGTGCCAGACTAAGCTAAGCTTAATAAATAATTGGGAACCTCACGGTGGAGTAATGGTTACAAGCTCGTTTAGTAGGCATTTAATACTGTTTAGTGAGTAAGATCCCCACTGAGTGCTCCATACTAGTGACCTTGGGCCAGACTAAGGTAAGCTTGGTAAATAAGTGGGTGCTTCACCATAGAGTAATAGTTAACGAGTTGGTAAAGGTTTGTTTCTGGTTCGTAAACTAAGGGGGGTAACCGATTACGCTGGCTTATGCCACTGCTTCATCCAATTCCAATAATAATAATAAATAATAATACTAATAAAGATTGAATAACCATATTGTTAAACGGATCATATAACTGACAAGCACCCCAATTTTTTGCAAATCTAAAAGGATGGATTTTGCCTTTACACCGGTACGTCACTGAAACGTCAGCAGCCGTTAGTTACCAAGTTAAAC
>VCCN01007125.1:4551706-4567683 GCA_006491835.1 Architeuthis dux | reverse complement strand
CCCCCCCCCCTTAAATAGACTCAAGAACATATTGAAACAAATGAAAGTGTAGCTGTTGTACACACAAACAAGCAGAATAATAGTATAGCAACCTACAGCCAGTGGGCCAGATCCGGCCCATGAAGGGATTTCGACCGGCCTGAAAGAAATATTGGGATGCTATACTTACTTTTTATGTTTTAAAGATTCTTTGTGTCTTTTCAATAAATTCAAAAGATGCCTTGATTCAAATAAATTGTGAATAAATTGAGTTCTTTGATTACTTAAGCACAAATGATTTTCTAGCATGCATTATTCATTGATTTGAGGCAAAATATAACTAGATGTATTTAAATGGATAATTTCCTTATTTCAAGCTTTTGATGGCAATTATCTGACCCACATTCCACTCCATTAATAAGTGATCCGGCCCGCAGAGGCAAAAAAGGTTATCGACCCCAGGTATAGATGCTTCTTTTAAAAATTCAGACAACCAGTTTCAGAGATAATAATTGTTATAATTTTTTACCACTATTTAATTATTATATTTTTAAGAATGTGATTGCATCTACTGCAGAAAAAAAGGTACATTACCTCCATGAAATATAATTTAAATTTATACATATTGTGTAGTATAATGCCGGTTTTACATGTAGATGAATCTGTGGAAGGAAATAAAACCGTTGGTCCATATCAGAGAAAGACTCTCCCACGTGGCCGGAGAGAAAGACGACAGAATTCATAAATTTCAAAGAAAATGTGGTTTCCTTTTATTTTCGTTGATAGCTTCGAAGCAGGGCCGGTTCGTAGATTAATCAGGGTATTGAAATCTGTTTCTGTTGAAATTCTGGTTTCTGACAGGGTGAGGAGCCACGCCCCTAGCTTGTTAACCCATCGCTCCTGTGTGTCGAACTGACTAACTGCCGCCCGATTCAAAATCAGAGCGCAACCTTAAAAACACTCAGCGGAGCTGATTGGTTAAATGCATTCTCTTTGTTCCCTGTGTCCCCGGTCAACTGTTTGACCTAAATTCTAGTCCAGAGCCTGCTAATGGCATTTTGGGGCACATCCCAATACTATCCCCCAAAACGTCATCCTTCTGTGCCCTGCTTTTCAGCAAACACACAACCTGAGTGTATTTCATTACATATGTATAGATTTTTTTCAGACTGTTATCCTCATCTTGGTTCATCTTTTGAAATGGGGAGGGTTTTGAATCCTGGGACAAGGGGGCCCCCTCGACAGGTGGGGCAGAATGTCCTCATTCCGCAAGTCGTTTGTTTTCAACCAAAAGTTTGTAGCAAAAATGAAGATTTTTCTTGTATTCAAATAGTTCTTCGGCCTTCTTCAGTTGTAATATCACAATGTGATGGGGTAAACAGAAGTTTCTTACTCCAATGGAGTCAACGATTATAACGTAGGATTCAGGTGGGTTTTTTTTTTATCCTTGCTATGTCAGGTTTAGATTTCCATACCCTGTCCCTGTTGAGTGTCGGAAGCCACATCGGTTTGAACTCCGCACTTGTCTGACTAATATACATTCAGTCGACATGTTGATATGTGCTGCCTCTTTGATTTTTTTTTTTATTTTGATTTTTTTTATTTAAAGAATTTTAATTTAGAAAAAAGATTCATTAAGCATGGGTTTGGTGATGTGTTTGGCCACATGAGTTCGTTTCAGCGAAGTGTACTTTAGTATTTTAGGCTACTCACAGGGACATAGTATGGAAATCCAAACCTGACAAGGCAAGGATTAAAAACACCTGAATCCTACGTTATAATCAATGCCTTCATTGGCGTAAGAAACTTCTGTTTACACCCTCACATTCGGATATTACACCTGAAGAAGGCCGAAGAATGGATCGGCCGAAACGTCGTGTTAACAACACAAACAAGGAGTTCAATCGTCCGAAAAACTATTTGAATGATAATGACCCTTCTCAAAACTATAGAAAATATATTTCTTATAGTGTCTTGTGCACAACACATCCTTAGTTGTTGTCTTTTCTCTCCGTTTTTTTACAAGGCTTTTTATTGCTAGCTTAGTTATTTTTTGCCTTTGTCTTTTAGGAGTGATGCTTTGCGTATTTCATATTGCGAATACGAGACAGTTATTTAGACAAGGCCTAGGTTTTATAATTAGCATTCTAAGATACCTTTAAAACTCAGTCATAATACTGTAAACAAAAGCAAAAACATCTTACAACAACTACATTTTTATTTAAATTTAGAAAAAAAGATGTATTAAGCATGGGGTTGGTAATGTGTTTGGTCACATGAGTTCGTTTCAGCGATGTGTACTGTACTACTTTCACTCAGGCTGTCTGCACCAATAAAGCTTATTATTTTCGAAGTCATTTTTAACCAACTGATATTTTAGAAAGAAAAAAAAGACAGGTCTTACTATTCTTCTCCCCCCGAACGTCTTTCATTTTTCTTGTAGTTTTTCAGGGTTGCTCGGGTACTTCAAATATGCCGGTAAAAATTTAAAATAAAGATGTGGGACGTGGTGATGATGATGGCGATGATAACTAGAAATTCCACGGGTGTTGACAACTCAGATATCATTACTCACGCACATATAATACTGCAATACAAGTATATAATTTTGACAATGTAATTTATTGCCTATGGAATATATCTATATTAGCTATAACATTCAAATGAAACTAATATCTTATTATTATTGATTACTTTTGCCATTTATATTTGGAGGTCTGCTTCTAATATAACTTAATTTTTAGGCTTCATACTTGTGAGATAGGAGTAATGAATAGCATTTATAGGGAAAGTTGAGTCCCTTTTGCGCACATTCAAGCAGGGGCACCCCTTCCATTCTTACCCTTGTTTCTTACATTGCAAGGGTGGGAGAAGGTTATAGTGATGGTCGAGTCCCTTTTGTTCCCATTGAAGCATAAGCACTCTCTTCCATTCTTACCCTTATTCATTGCGTTGCAAGGGTGGTGGGGAGGGATGAAAGATATGAGGAAAATGAATAATAATCAGAAAGTGTGACGGTCAAGCAATAGTAATAATAAAGACGTGACAATTTTATTGTGTTACTAATGAATGATACTATTTATAAGTGTACACCAGCGATGAGCCTTGCCGATACCCCCCCCCCCGTTCAGCCTACTCGCAGACAATAGACAGTCATTTAATGACGGGTTGTATTCTCTTTTTAAAAAAAGATCGTATGCATAGTTCTACAAAGTAATCTTACAACATTTAATTATCAAATAATTTAGCTCCCAAATCTCTGTGTAGGAGGTTATGTATATTAATATTATAATAAATTTTCTTTTTTATTATTCTGTCGTTAAGAAAAATTGGGTTTTGTTTAGAAAAACTTAATTTTAATCAATCTTTCCGACACAATGAACCCAATTTCTTTGTCTCTCTCTTGTTTGTCTTCGGCACCAACTGACCATTTTGTCTTGGGGGGTAAAAAAGGGTCATTAAAATCAACCTACTTAATAAAAAAAACTCGCTTTTCTTTATTAAAATGATTTTTTTTTTACTATGTGTAAGTGCGAGTTCTTTTGAATTCGCTTGATAGGAACAAATGTTTTATTCTGATGGGGGTCATATGGCATATATGCAGGGCCGGCGTGGGGGTTTCATGCGCCCTAAGCTAGACTTTAAATTTGCGACCCCCCCCCCCACCGGTTGCTTGATCTTCTTTTAAATTTGTCTCCCTCTGAGGTCTACGCCCTAGGCGGCTGTCTAATTTGGCCTAATGGTAGCACGAACACTGGCCCTGCATATATGCTGACTAAGGTCTGAATTACATAAGCCACTTTTTGGAGAGCAAAACACGCAAGTAAAACTTCAGAATAAAAATGGGACAAAAGATTGTTTGATCACATGACTGGTTTGCCGTTAATTCTACAGTTGGCAAGCAGGGAAAAAAAACTGCTGTATTTTAGTAATAAGAGAAGAGAAAGAAAAAGAAAAAAAAACATCGAAAAATTATACATTGGTAGTCGCAATGCAGGTCTTCTTACCTATTTATAATAAATACAATTTCTCACTTTTAAGGTCATAGAAACACGTTAGTGTTATTATTTGTTTGGTCTATAGTCTCGTGACCACCACTTTACCGTAAGCTGCACTGAATGCAAGTCGAAAAGGTATCAATTTCGCTTGCAAACTTATTTATCTACCACTTGTAATAATAAACTTCATCAATTTATTTTCACGGTCCCATGGAGATTATTAACACTGTTCTAAAGTTTAAAGTGAAATGAGGCCAGTTAAAAAGAAAAGAAAAGCACGTTCTTTTGAAGAAAAAGAAAGCACGCATCTTGTTTGATTGTTACTGTAAAATGGCGGTGCCACCAGTTACGCACACCCCCACCTGATGTATTTCAGAAAATGTTTTCTGTACTTGCGGAAATAAAATAGTGAAAGAATTAAATTATTTTACATTTTATTAAAGCTAATATTCAAATGCTAACATTTCTTCGATATCTTTTTTCTTTTTAACATTTTGAACCTAATTTTTCGGTTTTTCTTTCTGTCCAGATGCTTAATGGTATTCTGTTTACTTCGTCTCCTCCCCTGTGTTTCTTTCTCACCCTTTCTGCCTCTTTCACCCTCTCTCAACCAGACTCTTTCTCTCTCTCTCTCTTCCCCCTCTTTCTCTCCCTCTTTCTCTCTCTATCGCTCTTCCCCCTTTCTCTCTCTCTTCCCCCTTTCTCTTTCCCTCTCACCCTTTCCCTCTCACCCTTTCCCTCTCACTCTTTCCCTCTCTCGCTCTTTCCCTCTCTCACCTCTCACTCTCTTTCCCTCTCACTCTCTTTCCCTCTCACTCTCTTTCCCTCTCACTCTCTTTCCCACTCTCTCTTCTCTCTCTTTCCCACTCTCTCTTCTCTCTCTTGTTTCCCCCTCTCTCTTTCATTTCTCTTTCCTCCCGCCCCCCTCTCTCCCTGCCTCTCTTTCTGTCTCTGTCTCTGTCTCTGTCTAAATTTAACTATTAGAAACCCGTGTTTCCAATTTAGATGTTTTTGGTTGCGTCTAGATGTCAACATCATCTAAATAGCCACTATTTAGATGATTTTTATTAAAATAAGTAATATTTTTAATTAAGTAAATGTTGACTACTAAAGTCACGTTTAATTAAGAATCTAGATGTTTCTAGATGTATTTTGACTCGATTTTAGATGAAAATCGAAAATAAATTTGGCAACACTGCTGGAAATCATACACTGCATCTTTCTCAACAGAACGACTGATGATAACACGGTCATTTGGTCTTAAAAAAATACACAAACGTGAACACGAAACTCCCTTGTAGCCCAGGCCTTATTTAACCTATTTATTCAGTTGACCTTTATATATATCCATAATGTTCTTTGTTGACCCAGTTTTGTTGATGTAAACTTTCATAGTTGAGTCGAGTTGAGTCGAGCAATGCACACTAAATGATTCTCTCTTGTACTTGTAAAGTTTAGTCATTATCTAGCAGGGGTTAAAAAAATTTTTTTTTTAAATCAATCGAATTTATTAGGATTGCTGTTTTGATTTTTAAAAAAATGATTTTTTAGAAAAATGTAGCAAAACTATTTTTTGACTAAAAATAAAAGTGGAAACATTAATGTAATTTAAATAGTTCTCGTTGTTTATGTTGTTAGGACAACGTTTTGGCCAATCCATTCTTTGGCCTTCCTCAGGTGTAATATCCGAATGTGATGGGTTAAACATAAGTTTTTGACAACACAAACAACGAGTTCAATTTTCCGAAGAACTATTTGAATGTTAATGACCCTTCTCAAAACTATAGAACTATTTGAATGTTAATGACCCTTCTCAAAACTATACAACTATTTGAATGTTAATGACCTTTCTCAAAACTATAGAAAATATTAATGTAATTGTTGGACAGTATTATTCATTTATTTGTTTGCTATTGTTGTTGTTCACAGTTCTTTGGAAAAGGTTCCTGATTCTAGATTGTGTGGGGTGGGAAGATGGTTGATTGTACTTTTTCCGCATGACTGGAGTTTGTTTTGTAAACAAAAACAACAATATACTCAAAAGCCATCACCAATGAATTCATTCAAATTAATTAATTACTCTTGTGCGGTTTTGTATTTCTTTGTATTTTTTTTAATTCATAATTTTTTATGTGTTTTGTGTTACTACTTAGACCATCAAGTTTTTATAAACCTGTGCACAAATAATTGTCAGTGTTTTAGTGGAATTTATAAACCAACAATGGAGGAGAAATCTCTTAGATTTGTTTGAGTAGCTGTTGGTACTACTACTACTACTACTACTGTTACACATTATTATAATCATTCTTATTATAACTCAACAAAAGTCTGCCTGTGACAGCCTGCCGCAAAAATCACACAACATAACCCCATGAAATTTTCTGTGTGTACCAATGTGACACCGGGAAATGTTTTTAGCAAATTAGTTTTTGAAAATCCCCCCCATCTCCATGTTTTCTTGGGTGTGGGGGGGGGTCCAAATTACAATGTAAATTCATGCTAAAATGAACGTTTTTGTGCCCGCTTTTTCAGCTTAAATATGTACATTTAATATTTTTTCGAGATTGTAAAAGAAAATCACTTTTGTTTAAGTAGCTGTTGGTTATCTCCCTTGACAAATGTTGCAGACAAAAAATATAGGTATACATGTGGCAATTTATAAAAGTACATCATTCACAATAGAAAGTCGATTCAGCGGGCCGGATTTTGCGTGTGGGCCATGCTGTAATTTGCCGACCTGTGACTTAGAGGCATGAATTAAAATGAGTGCAAAATTCACAATTTCTTTTTTTTTAATTTCTTTTACTATAATTTTAACATTTTTAAAATGCAAGTATATTTTATGATATGAGATATTATAGGCATATTATAGTTTCATTGGTAAAATTGTTTGAATGATTATAATATTCTTTTGGTTTTACGACAGTAAACTGTGTTCGAATACAAAATTTATATATTTCGTCCAGCCCTAATCGTTCATAGTAGAAACTTGAATGGGTTGCGGTGATTCATAATTTCCCTTGGAATACTAGTTATTATTTTTTATCTATTTCCTTGGTTTTCTGTTTAATACAATTATTTACCAAGTCTTTCATCTGAGACCTAAGGCAAATGCAGGTTTTAAATGGAAAAAAACCGTACACAAATGAATATTTTCTCCGAAACTTCCTTAAATTCTAATAAGAAAATAATCCTTTATTCATCCAGCTTTATTAATGTTGAACAAAATTAACCATTGGAAAAAAACCCCCAGGGGTTGCCAAGTACACCCCTACACCTATTTCTGCTGTGAACTAATCCATACTTAACTGTTATTGGCTCAGTTCATTTTGCTGATCAAGTGGGGGAGGAACAGTATAGTTTTTGTCACGTGGGGGTTTGTGTACAAACTATAAGGTTAGCAACCGAATCCATATCGACCTTTTTTTCTTCTCTGTTTAGTTTGTTTTTGTTGATATCTTCTTCTTTCATGATCAGTTCAGTTACCTTAGCAGCATCAGAGCAGCTTATAAAAATACACACAAACTAAAACTGCTACCATGACTGCTACTTAAAAAAACAATAATGCTGTTTAATTACCTGGCTATATCTTTTCTTAACCTCATACCTTGATAGTACTAACATGATGTTATGAATGAATGGTCAGATAAAGAATTTATGGAAGATTGGATTATATATATATATATAAATATATATATATATATATATATACACTCCATTTTGAAACAAGTACGGTCGGAGCTGACAACGTTCGTTTCACTGCTTCCAGCAGTTTGTGAAGCCGGCAATGGTCAATTCTTTTTCCTATTCTTACAGTGGGATCTCTCCCAATATGGAATATTAGCTCCAAATGATAGTGTTAGTTATAAAATTAACTTTTCCATATGTCGAACACCGAATTAAATATTTTCAACACCATATATCGGATTTCTTATATATGATTTGTAATTGTCATAATACTACTACGACCATATATATATACATAAGAGCACTACGTTTCCTCTCTCAGTGTTATTTGATGTGGCAGTGGTGAACGGAAAAGGTTCTATCCTACTGCAGGATAACGCAAGACCTCATATATAGCGAAGAAGTGGAGATAAACTTGCTCAGAGCAAAAGGATCTTGCATGGCGTACTGGTTTTGTGGAATGTCTAAGAATTGAGAGATAGATGAGGTGGAGCGTTAGTGACCCATACGTGAAGTGCTAGTGACCAGGATGTGGCAAGCGTTTGGCTATAAAAGGCCATGTGTTGGTGACGTCTCATCGGTTTGTTCTAGGCTTGCCAAATGAAGCCACATTGAAGTTGTACTTGGAGTTTTTTCCCCACCCCTTGGGAACTACATCATACTTCACAAACCACCCAGCAAAAACTGATGCAGTTAGGCATCAAAGTCCTGCCCCACCCTCGCTATTCACAGAACAACTACCAATTACTACTTTTCCAAGACTTAGATGCATATACACGCCAGCAGTTATGCACTATTGTGGACCAGGTCAAAAATGCTCCCGTGATCTCAAAAATTCATGGCTGGATTGTTGGAAACATGGTGTCAATTCTAATGGTGCTTACTTTGACCAATAAAGTTGTGTATGAGCCGAGTTATGATGTTTTAAAGTTTGTTGTTCAAAACGGCCAATTACTTTGTTCTTACCTAGTGATATCTACTCCTATACAGTGCTGGATTAAGGTGTGGGCTTTAGGGGCTGTAGCCCAAAGGCCTCTGCTAGCTGGAGGGCTTCGAGAGATTAAGTGAAAAATTATTTCATTTGTAAATGCTGAATCAAAGTATAAGTACTTTAAACTATCTGTTCTATAAAGGGTTCAGTTAATATATTGTATATATATATTTATAGTAAACATACTATGGCCAAAGAAAACCCTTGTACTGTATACATATGTATTGTATGATGGTTTGTGACGTCTAAGAACGACTGAAACAGACTTGCTCTCATGGCAATTGAAAACCATGTCCTCAAGAACTTACAATGAATGCTGAATATAAGTATTCTAAATTATTAATTTAAAAAGGGATTCAATTAATATATTAGTGGTCGACCGATATGGGTTTGGCCGATGCTGGATACTTAGAGAGCTGGGTGGCCGATATATTTTGAGGGTGGTTTTGCATCTGAAAAATACAACAATTTGATAATAACAAATGAGACACAAAATTGCTGAACATTTATTTAATGTTATTGTCTGCGTTGTCTCTGGAAGTAGATCTGCACTGTCTCTGCAGTGCACTTATTTGAAATAAAACAAAAATGTATCATACATTCATGGTTTAGTACAATCTAATTTAAATTAATTAAATTGTCGCAGTTATTTTATTCAAGGGACAATCTTTAATTAATAACCCACCTGCTTCATAACAAGTCCAAAATTGGTAACACTGCACATCACACTACAATAGTCCCATTGACCCCCGGGCTAAGATCAAAGTGTAGTATCTGTTCTTCGAAACCGCCATGGCCTCAAAGTTCAGAGAACCACGGGGATCCTTGTGGCATGCTCGGGTATCGTCCTGGGAGAAGTTGCGCAGGATATCTTGGCTGTGGCTACGATCAAAGTGGAGTATCTGTGCTTTGAAACCGCCATGGTCTCCAAGTTCAGAGAACCATGGCCCTTCAGGGGTTCCTTACATCCTGGGAGAAGTTGCACAGGATATCTTGGCTGGTTGGGAGGCGATCACCATGAGCATGCTTTTGGGACGCAGTGACAGGGATTTGGGATTCTCCCCCTTCAAGTCCTAGTCACAAGGACTACTACTGAATTTGGCACTAAATGACCCACCAATGTTCGATGTGCCATTAAACCAAACAATCAATCAATTAAAATCCCATTGACTCCCAGGGGTTGATATTGACCACTTTGGTCTAAAGAATGTAAACAGATCAACAATGGCACAAGAATGACTAGAGCGGCTTGCTCTCATGGCAACTGAAAACAATGTTCTCAAAAACTTACAATTTACTGATACTTTGGAGAAATTTATTTCCAAGAATTTACACAAAACAAATGTTTGAATTTCAAATGCTTTTAGCCTTGTAAAAATAAATATCTTTTTTTTTGCGGTAGGCTGTCACATGCAGATGGGCGGATGTTTGCTATCTCTAGGACACCAATCTGTTAACCTCTTCCACCATCTGTTATCCTTTCTTCTTGCTATGTGTCCAGCCCATCTCATCATTTTTGTCTCTTAAGAAATTCTATGATGTCTTTAACTTTAATGCACCTAGAGCAGTTCTTTGAGAAAGATAAAAAAAGTTATGGGTGGAATGAATTTGAAGTTGCCTAAATCATGACGGAAGATACTGTTACAAAATGGTAAATCATCATCATCATCAGCAGCAGGCATCATAAGTCCACTGCTGGACAAAGGCCTTTCTCTGCTCCTTCTATGTCGACCGTGACTGTGCTAACCATTTGCCATCTCTTACCGGCAAACCCATTTATTTGATCTTTCCAACTTATGTCTGGTCTTCTACTGCGGTTGCTGTCTCTAGGGCACCAGTCTGTCACTTTTGCAATATCTATTATCCTTTCTTCCTGCAATGTGGCCAGCCCATCTCCATTTTTGTTAAAAATACATTTTTCTTTAACTTTTTTTTTTTTTTTTTTTTTCCTTTTGAAGCTGGGTTTAAAAAAAAAAAGATGAAGAATAAATCGTTGTCATCGGCTTATCTTCTTTCAAAGTATTCTTCTTCTTGAGACGAGGAAAGATCACCAATAAGAAGTGCAGATGGCCTGGATTTGTTTAAGATGGATCACAACTTGCGAGGGAGTGACCCGCACGCTATGATCTTAGGACCACCCTCTGCGCCACTTGTATTATGGGACAGGTGCTGAGTCGGGTGTAGTCTTTAGCCGCACATTTTCAGTCTGTCTGGCATTTTCCACTTCCGCCTCTTCTGCCCTTGGGAATCGCAGGGGGTGATACTAGTTAATCCTACACCTGCTTCACCGTTGGGGCTTTGTGTTGTGATCCCCTGGGGTGTCAGTGGGAGGCTAACACCCGTCACACCTTGCCAAAGGGTGAGCTGGAACTGTGCAAGGCAGGGGCGTTCAACACCCTGGTGTATTTTTACATACCCACTTACCGAAGACTAGATGTAATGGTGATGAATAAGTTGGGAAGAAACCTTTGTTCATGATACTCCATTAAAAGCCAACAAATTTGACCACCCCTCAATGCCCCTCCAACAACGCCCCCTCGCCCCCAACTTGGGAAGAGCCAAAAGTCTAGACATAGAATTAGTATTAAACAACAAACTTGGACTTATTCCACCTTATTAGAAACCTAGGTTTCTTCAGTTTTCAAGTTGGTCTGGCTGGCTATGTATGTATATATGTATCATGCGTACAGGGCAATGGAGCTAGTGTTGAAAATTTAAACATTTACTCCTTATGTCTAGAAAAAACATTTTGGGTTTTTTTAAAAAATTACCCCCATAATAGGTTTTTAGTGGGGGTTCAAATTGCAATATAAGTTTATGCTAAATTGGTCACTTAGTTTGTGTCAGCAGCATTCGTGCTTGTTTTTTTGTTTAAATTTAGACTTTTTTTAGTGATCAATGTTTGGATCCTCTTGAGGAAGGGAAAAAGTACTGGATGAAACTCAAGGACTTCCAAAATGCAACAACACACCTGAGGAAGGACGAAGAACATACCAGCTGAAATGTTCTGATGAAGACAACAAAGAAGAGGATAGTAAATCAATCTTTATTGTTATTATTATTGAATAAGTAAATAATGTGTTACGATTACTTCATCCAATAATAATAATAATAGAGATTGATTTATTAAAATTATTAGTTCTCATACGTGAAAACAACAAAAATATGGTGCCAAGAGTTGAATGTTAGTTCTCATTCGTGAAAACAACAAAAATATGGTGCCAAGAGTTGAATGTTAATTCTCATACGTGAAAACAACAAAAATATGGTGCCAAGAGTTAAATGTTAGTTCTCATACGTGAAAACAACAAAAATATGGTGCCGAGAGTTGAATGTAAGGTGTGAGTTTAAAAGTGTGAATCAGCTTCTGCTAATCCATATGTCGTTTTCTAAACTTAATGACTAACCTATGTATTCCTTAAACTCTTCTAATCTTTACCCTCAATTCTTATGGTCTTATTCGGGATGTAATTGTTGAACATTACTTTTGTCTTAATTATGTTCATCTTTAATCCTATTTTGGGGTTTTCCCTACTCAGATCATATAGCATGCTTTGCAACTCATCTAATGTTTTTGATATTATTGCAATGTTATCAGCAAATCGTAAATGGTTCAAATATTATCCATTTATGTTTTTCCCTATTTTGCCAGTCAGTTTTCAGAAAGGCTTGCTGTAAATAATTTATGGAAAATTGTATCCCCTTGTCTTACTCCTTTTCCAATCTTTATCTTATTTGTATCTTTACGAAGTCAAATTACATATATGAGTGGCCAAACACAACATTTTTAAAAAGATAATATTAATCACCGCTACCCACAACAGACTGGTTTGAACACTGTTGCTGGGTTTAAGGTTATTCATATGTTCTGACATTTATGTATCTATGTATCCAGACTTTGCCCAGCCGTAACTGTTCATAGCAGAAACTTGAAATTTTGCACACACACACCCCCTCAATGAGTAGGCATGTATGTTTTGTACTAGAAAGGTGGTCCTTGGCTGAAAAGATATTTCCAAGGGAGTACATCATACAAAAAAGTTTGAGAACCACTGCCTTAGAATATATGAGTGGCCGCACATTATAAGTGCCCAACAAACCATTTTTAAAAAGTTGAGATTTTCGTTATTTTTAGAGCTACAATGCACATTTTTTATTTTGAAGTTTGAATACTCTACATTATGATTCATAGTGTTCAAGCTTCAAATTAAATAAAACTAAGTATTGTAGCTCTAAAAATAACGAAAATATCAACTTTTAAAAATGGTTCGTTGGGCACTTATCATGCGCGGCCATGTATATAATTATCCACACAAGAGAATGCTTATAGCCAAATCATGTTGGATACACTGGTTCTCGTATGATCAACAAAGTTAAGCAATGTCAAGCCTGGTCAATACCTAAAAGGGTGACAGCTTGGGAATACTAGGTGCTGTAAACGAGAATGGTCAAGTGAGAGACTCCACTTTGGAAGCTTGTCACCTGTAAGTCTATTTCATATATCACAAGAGAAACTTTTGTCATGGGACGCTCGTGTAGGGATGGTTGATTCTGTAGCCAGCATAAGGGCATCTATTCAAGAGAAAGGGGCTTTGTCTGTTGCTGTTGTTTTTCTGTCACTGAGAGTCGAGGTTGGCTTGAGCAGGTGGAGACACTGGCCTGGGTCTGTTTTGGAGTAGAAAGTTGCAGGGTACCTACCCACCACCCCTGCTACTTGGAAAGAAAAGTAAACAGTAACCTGTTGAGTAATGGAGCATTAGCATTTCTGTCTCTCTGTATGTTTCATAGCAGACTAATTAATGAAATCAGCCGACAGAGTGCATTCCTGTCACTAAATATAACCTGCACAGGTTTAAAAAAAGACAAAATCCAGATAAGGCATACCTGGAAGCATGCTATACTGGCAATTTGAACATCCTTACCTTAAGTAGATACACCAACTCCCCCATTGACGTTGTTTCTTTTAACGTTGTTGAGAACAAAAACAGATATAAATATACAATAATCCACACATTTAACAATGTGCAGAGGTCTTCTGTCATGCTAAGGGATGCAACTGACGTAGTAAAATAGAATTTCATTCATGTTTTAATGACGTAATAAAAATGTTGAATTTATCTATTCTTTAAATTCAGCATTCTTATTACGTCATTAAAACATGATTGAACTTTTATTTTACTACGTCAGTTGCATGAATGAAAATATTCTGTTTTAAAGTAACAAAAAATAATAAAAATCCTTTTTTGGTTGACATATCATTCTCAATTAATTGACAGTCTTGCACAAAATTTGTTTTTGGTTATACACATGGCTTGTAAACGTTGTTCGCAAATTGTGTGATTTGCGTTTATTTGGTTATGATTGCTTCAAAATTACAGTGTTTTTATAGTCCTTGTGTACACTCGTAATTTCTTCTGCGTACCCCTAGGTTTGAGAACTCCTGCCTTAGTACGAGATGGTTTTGTCACTTTCTGTGAAAGAATCAGGTAAATTACCATATTCCTCAGCAAAAAAGTCTCACTGGCTTCCAAGACATTAACTAATTTCTTCAGTTTTCATTTAACTGCCGGGTTGGGGGTGTCTTGTAGTACTTTCTTTGTAACTTGGTGTAGACCTATAATTCAGTCTTGGTTGGTGAAAAATAAGCTCTGTTTTGTTTTTAGTGTTTGTGATTTTTTTTTTTTTTTTTTTTTTTTCTTACTTGTAACAGAAGTTTTAATAGTGAAAGTCATGGAAACTGTTTATACCATACCCGGCCGGTTATTTCTAGTTAAGTTATTGTTGATCAAGACTGGCAATAATTTTTATTGCTTTTTTAGCATGTTGCTTATAACAATTTTTAAAAACCCAGTGGCCCGAAAGAATAAAAATGGTGAGCTTATTTCACGGCACTGTGTATTTAATGTTATGCTTTAATTAAATTGATGAATTTAAAAAACAAATATTACAAATATTATTTGACTCCTAAACTCCTGGAGGTTCTCTCTCTTTATAAATGGCACTATGGTAAGCCAGTTCATTTGTATTAACATCCTTGACTCATTGTACTAGGTGTGGTTAGAACCTATATAATTCTCACCATGAAGTTTCCATAGAATTTGTCATGCTTTTGAAAGAGAAAACTCAACCTTTCATTGGTTGATAAACTGATGAGTAGAATATACAATGACTAAACTATGAATTAGTCATCCATTAGTCAATTTTGTGGGCAACCGCAGATTTTCTAGGACTGAAAATTGGGATTGGTAGTAATTTTTGCTCACAGGCGGGATACACACCCACACTGAGTATACGTTTGATGATTCTTCTGTGTAAAGGAGTAGTCACTAGGTGGGCAGATATAATTTGAACAAACCACTCCCCACTCTTTTCTTTTTCTTTGAAGTTGCCTGAAAGGTGGCAGAAGATAGTGAAACAAAATGGTAAATAAGTTATTATTATTTAAAAAATTTTATTAGTTGCTTTCTATCGCAATGTTTTGCTCAGGCTGATTACCCTCAGCAGTGAGTAACTAATGTTGATCAGAAAATGTAGAATAAGGTGGGATTCAAACCTACATCCCGAGGGGAAGGCCGGCCTGCTTTACCAATTAAGCTGCCAAAACTTCAACTGGAAACCGAAGTTCAAATAACACCCATAAACTTATTCTTCATTCCGATTGTAGCCATGTTTGTTTACATTCTGGTAGTCACAAAATTTTTTTAATAATAATGATTCATCTTCATGTAATAAAAATTTAAAAAAAATGGAAAAATGTGGTAAATTAGTTGTTCAATAAAGTTAGAAATTTTTAAAAATTGGATTTTTATTTAGCCAAATAAATTTTTTGGCGAACCTAATTTCTACACATTTGTGAACACATACATCTGAAATATACACAACAAAATTGTAAATTGTTTGGTCATTGGAGGTATGGGATGGTCAAGTGGTTAACTTACACAAAGAATGGAATTGGAGAACAGAGTTCAAATGCCAGCTGAGACAGTTTGTATTCACTTCACATTAATGTCCTTGGTAAAGGCATGAATCCATCTCTTCTAGCTATAGGCAAAATGGAGCAGGGTGAAGTGAGTGACGCCACTTCGGGTGCTTGTTGCCTCTAAGTCTGTCTTGGGCCTGGTTTGCGATATATGAAACAGAGAAAGTTGTGATAAGTGGAGCACGGGCAGTGACTGCTGAAGCTGTAGCCAGCGTAAGGGCACTACTTCTAGGCTTTGGGGGATTTTTTTTTCGTTGAAAAAACTTATAAATTTCACCTGATATTAGAAACCATCTACCAAAACTGTCACCATAGTTTTCTTCAGTTTTCAAGTTGGTCTGGC